>RJWK010056298.1:0-14486 GCA_004363435.1 Platanista minor
GAATTTTGCATCTGTGTTCATCAGTGATATTGGTCTGTAATTTTCTTTTTTTTTTTTTTGTAGTATCTTTGTCTGGTTTTGGTATCAGGGTGATGGTGGCCTCCTAGAATGAGTTTGGGAGTGTTCCTTCCTCTGAAAATTTTTGGAAGAGTTTGAGAAGGATGGGTGTTAGCTCGTCTCTAAATGTTTGATAGAATTCACCTCTGAAGCCATCTGGTCCTGGACTTTTGTTTGTTGGAAGATTTTATATCACAGTTTCAATTTCATTACTTGTGATTGGTCTGTTCATATTTTCTATTTCTTCCTGTTTCAGTCTTGGAAGGTTATGCCTTTCTAAGAATTTGTCCATTTCTTCCAGGTTGTCCATTTTATTGGCATAGAGTTGCTTGTAGTAGTCTCTTAGGATGCTTTGCATTTCTGCAGTGTCTGTTGTAACTTCATTTTCATTTCTAATTTTTTTTATTTGAGTCCTCTCTTTTTTGTGATGAGTCTGGCTAATGGTTTATCAATTTTGTTTATCTTCTCAAAGAACCAGCTTTTAGTTTTATTGACATTTGCTATTGTTTTCTTTGTTTCTATTTTATTTATTTCTGCTTTGATCATTATGATTTCTTTCCTTCTACTAAGTTTGGGTTTTGTTTGTTCTTCTTTCTCTAGTTCTTTTAGGTGTAAGGTTAGATTGTTTATTTGAAATATTTGTTGTTTTTTGAGGTAGGATTGTATTGCTATAAACTTCCCTCTTAGAATTGTTTTTGCTGCATCCCATAGGTTTTGGATCATCGTGTTTCCATTGTCATTTGTCTCTAGGTATTTTTTAATTTCCTCTCTGATTTCTTCAGTGATCTCTTGGTTATTTAGTAATGTATTGTTTAGCCTCCATGTGTTTGTGTTTTTTATATATTTTTTTTCTCTGTAATTGATTTCTAATCTCATAGCATTGTGGTCAGAAAAGCTGCTTAATATGATTTCAGTTTTCTTAAATCTACAGAGGCTTGGTTTGTGACCCAAGATGTGATCTGTCCTGGAGAATGTTCCATGCGTACGTGAGAAGAAAGTGTAATCTGCTGTTTTTGGATGGAATGTCCTATAAATATCAATTAAATCTATCTGGTCTATTGTGTCATTTAAAGCTTGTGTTTCCTTAGTAATTTTCTGTTTGGATGATCTGTCCATTGATGTAAGGGAGGTGTTAAAGTCCCCCACTATTATTGTGTTACTGTCAATTTCCTCTTTTATAGCTGTTAGGAGTTGCCTTATGTATTGAGGTGCTCCTATGTTGGGTGCATATATATTTATAATTGTTTTATCTTCTTCTTGGATTGATCCCTTGATCATTATGTAGTGTCCTTCCTTGTCTCTTGTAACATTTTTAATTTAAAGTCTATTTTATCTGATATGAGTATCGCTACCCCACCTTTCTTTTGATTTCCATTTGCATGGAATATCGTTTTCCATCCTCTCACTTTCAGTCTGTATGTGTTTCTAGGTCTGAAGTGGGTCTCTTGTAGACAGCTTATATATGGGTCTTGTTTTTGTATCCATTCAGTGAGCCTGTGTCTTTTGGTTGGAGCATTTAATCCATTCACATTTAAGGTAATTATTGATACGTATGTTCCTATTACCATTTTTGTTAATTGTTTTCGGTTTGGTTTTGTAGGTTCTTTTCTTCTCTTGTGTTTCCCACTTAGAGAAGTTCCTTTAACATTTATTGTAGAGCTGGTTTGGTGGTGCTGAATTCTCTTAGCTTTTGCTTGTCTGTAAAGCTTTTGATTTCTCCATTGAATCTGAATGGGATCCTTGCAGGGTAGAGTAATCTGGTTGTAGGTTCTTCCCTTTCATCACTTTAAGTATGTCATGCCACTCCCTTCTGGCTTGTAGAGTTTCTGCTGAGAAATTAACTTTTAACCTTATGGGAGTTCTCTTGTATGTTATTTGTCACTTTTCCCTTGTTGCTTTCAATAATTTTTCTTTGTCTTTAACTTTTGCCAGTTTGATTACTGTGTGTCTTGGAGTGTGTCTCCTTGGGTTTATCCTGTATGGGACTCTCTGCACTTCCTGGACTTGGATGGCTATTTCCTTTCCCATGTTAGGGAAGTTTTCGACTATAATCTCTTCAAATATTTTCTCGCATCCTTTCTCTCTCTCTTCTCCTTCTGAGACCCCTATAATGCGAATGTTGTTGCATTTAATGTTGTCTCAGAAGTCTCTTAGGCTGTCTTCATTTCTTTTCATTCGTTTTTCTTTATTCTGTTCTGCAGCAGTGAATTCCACCATTCTGTCTTCCAGGTCATCTATCCATTCTTCTGCCTCAGTTATTCTGCTATTGATTCCTTCTAGTGTATTTTTCATTTCAGTTATTGTATTGTTCATTTCTGTTTGTTTGTTCTTTAATTCTTCTAGGTCTTTGTTAAACATTTCTTGCATCTTCTGAGTCTTTGCCTCCATTCTTTTTCCGAGGTCCTGGATCATCTTCACTATCATTATTTTGAATTCTTTTTCTGGATGGTTGCCTATCTCCACTTCATTTAGTTGTTTTTTTGGGGTTTTATCTTGTTCCTTCATCTGGTTCTTAGCCCTCCGCCTTTTCATCTTGTCTGTCTTTCTGTGAATGTGGTTTTTGTTCCACAGGCTGCAGGATTGTAATTCTTCTTGCTTCTTTTGTCTGTCCTCCGCTAATCTCTTTATTTATTATTTATTATTTTTTTATTTTTTGCAGTATGCGGGCCTGTCACTGTCGTGGCCTCTCCCGTTGTGGAGCAGAGGCTCCGGACGCGCAGGTTCAGCGGCCATGGCTCACGGGCCCAGCCGCTCCGCAGCATGTGGGATCTTCCCAGACCGGGGCATGAACCCATGTCCCCTGCATCAGTAGGCGGATCTCAACCACTGCGCCACCAGGGAAGCCCTCTCTTTATTTTTAAACCAGGACTTTTCCAGTCTATAACACCCTGCTAGTGTTGGAGGGTCTCCTGCAGAGGCGGGAGGTGGTTGTCTCTCACTGTGAGGACAAGGACACTGGCAGCAGCCTGGACGCTTTTTATTTCTTTTTCTTGTCTGCTTGCTGTGGCTAGGATTTCCAGTACATGTTGAATAAACGTGATGAGAGTGGGCATTTTTGTCTTATTCCTGATCTTAAAGGCAAAGCTTTCAGCTTTCTCTGTTGAGTCTTAGGCTCTGGATTTGTCATATATGGAATTTATTATGTTGAGGTATGTCCCCACTATACCCACTTTGTTGAGAGTTTTTATCATAAATGGATGTTGGGTTTTGTCAAATGCTTTTTCTACATGTATTGAGATAATCAGGATTTTTATCTTTCCTCTTGTTAATGTGGTATGTCAGATTAATTGATTTGTGGATATTGAACCATCCTTGCATCCTTGCTTTAAACCCCACTTGATTGTGGTTTATGATCCTTCTAATGTATTGTTCAATTTGTTTGCTAGTATTCTTTTTTTAATTAATTATATTTTGACTGCATTGGGTCTTTGTTGCTGCGTGCAGGCTTCCTCTAGTTGCGTTGAGTGGGGGCTACTCTTCATTGTGGTGCACGGGCTTCTCATTACAGTGTCTTCTCTTGTTGCAGAGCACGGGCTCTAGGTGTGTGGGCTTCAGTAGTTGTGTCGCATGGGCCAGTAGTTGTGGCTCGCGGACTCTGGAGCTCAGGCTCAGTAGTTGTGGCGCACGGGCTTAGTTGCTCCGTGGCATGTGGGACCTTCCTGGACCAGGGATTGAACCTGTGTCCCCTGCATTGGCAGGTGGATTCTTAACGACTGCACCACCAGGGAGGTCCTGGTCTTGATTTTTTGATCCAGTCAGCCATCCATTGTCTTTTGATTAGAGCACTTTGTCTATTAACATTTAAAGTAATTATTGATAGGTATGTACTTATTGCCATTCTGTTTATTGTTTTATGGTTGTTTTTGTAGTTCTTCTTTGTTTCTTTCTTCTCTTGCTTTCTTCCCTTGTGATTTGATGAATATCTTTTGTGTTATGTTTGGATTCCTTTGTTTTGTGTGTGTGTTTTTGTTTTAGGTACCATGAGGTTCATATATAATGACCTATGTATATAGCTGTCTGTTTTAAGTTGATGATCTTGTTTTAAGTTCAAACACTTTCTAAAAGCCCTACATTTTTAGCCCCCCATCATGTTTTATGTCTTGAATTTACATCCTTTTATTTTGTGTATCCCTTAACTACATAGATATAGATGATTTTACTACTTTTGTCTTTCATCATTTCTACTAGCTTTATAAGTGATTGATCCACTACTTTCACTATATGTTTGTCTTTAGTGGTAAGATTGTTTCTTCACAATTTTATTATTTCTAGTTGTGGCTTTTTCTTTTCCACTTAGAGAAGTCCCTTTAACATTTCTCGTAAGGTCGGTTTAGTGGTGATGAACTCCTCTAGCTTTTGCTGTGTATAAAACTCTACCTCTCCTTCAATTCTGAGTGATAACCTTGCTGGGTAGAGTATTCTTGGTTGTTTCTTTTTTTTCTCCAGTACTTTAAATATATTGTGCCACTCCCTTCTGGCCTGGAAAGTTTCTGGTGAAAAGTCAGCTGATAGTCTTATGGGGGCTCTCTTATGTATAACTAGTTTTTTTTCTCTGCTGCTTTTAAGATTCTCTCATTATCTTTCTCTTTTGACATTTTAAGTATAATGTGTCTTGGTGTGGACCTCTTTGGGTTCGTCTTGTTTGGGACTGTCTGTGATTCCAGGACCTGGATGTCTGTTTCCTTCCTCACTTTGGGGAAGTTTTCAGCTATTATTTCTTCAGATAACTTCTCTGCCCCTTTCTCTCCCTCTCTTCCTTCTGGAATTCATGTAATGCAAATGTTAGTATGCTTGATGTTGTCCCAGAGGTCCCTTAAACTATTCTCATTTTTCTGAGTTCTTTTTCTTTTTTCTCTTCAGTTTGGGTGATTTCCACTACTCTGTCTTTCAGATCACTAGTCTATTCTTCTGTATCATCTAATCTTCCATTGATTCCCTCTAGTGTGTTTTTCATCTCAGTTATTATATTCTTCAGCTCTGATTTTTTTAAGTATTTTCTTACTCTGCTGAAGTTCGCACTGTGGTCATCCATTCTTCTCCTGAGTTTCGTGAGCATCTTTATGATCATTACCTTGAACTCTTTATCAGATAGATTGTTTATCTCCATTTCATTTAATTTCTGAGATTGGTCTTGTTCTTTCATTTGAAACATACTTCTCTGTCTTCTCACTTTGCCTAATTCTCTGTGTTTATTTCTTTGTATTAGGTAGGCCCATTACATTTCCTGATCTTGGAGAAGCGGTGTTATGTAGGTGGTATCCTGTGGGGCCCAGGCACATGCTCTCTTCTGTCCACCAGAGCCAGATGCTTCAGGGGTGTATCCTATGTGGGCTTTGTGCGCCTTTCTCTTGTTGCGGGGCTAACTGCCGTGGGTTTGCTGGTATGCAGGGCTGGCCCCTGGGCCCAGCTGGCTGAGAGGACCTGCTTTGTGCTATTACGGGGGATACACTGGTGGGCGGTGAAGGCCCCCCAGCACATCTGGCTGTGAGGCCTGGTAGCAGGCAACTGATGTGAGCACACTGGTAGGCGAGGCAGGCCCCTGGTGCTAATAGGCTCGAGGGAGGATTCCAGAGCTTGCCTGCCAATTCTGGTGTCATCTAGGTAATATGAGATCACATAAGTGGCTGCTGCCAACATCTCAGTCCCCAGGGGGAGTCCCAGCAGGAGGCTTTCTAAGATCGGCAAGTAGGTCTGACCCTGGCACCTTTCACACTGCTTGCCTTTCTGCTTGAATTCAGATTGAGTGAGTTTTTGCCTGCACCCTTTAAGAGCAGTCTCAGTTTTCTACAGCCCTCTGGCTCTCCAAAATGTGAACCCTGCTGGTTTTCAAAGTCAGACATTTTGGGGGCTCATCTTAGTGCAGGACCCCTGGGCTGGGGAGCCTAGTGTGGGGATTGACTCCTCAGTCCTTGGGGAGGACCTCCTTTTTAAGGTTTTAATTGGTATATGGGAATAAATTTGATTTGTATATACTAATTTCTGATTTATTCATTTGTTTTTGTTTTTTCCAGTAAATGTTTCTTGAGTGTGTGCTCTCAGGCATTGTTTTAGGCCCTGAGGTCATAGTAGTAAAACAAAAGAGACAAAAAAATAATCTTCCTTTGTGCATGTTGTGGGGTAGACAATTTTATCTATCAGTTTATATAGTATTAGATGGAGGAAAATGAGGAAAGGATGATGTATAGGGACTGTCTTGAGTGAGGGTGGGTTGAAGCATTAAATAGGGTTGTCAGGGAAGGCCACATTGGTAAGGTGACATTTGATCAAAGTCATGAAAGAGGTGAGGGAATGAGTCATACAGATATCTGAGGGAAGTACATTCCAGACAGAAGGATCAGTAAGTGCAGAGATTGAGTAGAGAGCATGCCCAGATTACTCTAGAAATAGCGTGGAGGCCAATATGGCTGGACTGGATTGAACAATGGGAAGAATAGTAGGAGAGACAGTAAGAGAGGTAGCAAAGGATCATATCATGTGGGGTCTTGTAGAATGTAGACCACTGTAAGAACTTCAGTTTTCAATTTTTAAAAAATTTTGTTTTTTTTGTTTTGAGCAGAGGATTGACATGATTTAAATTATGTTTTAAAAGGAAGGTGACTGTTGAGGCTGTAAAGGAAGCAAAGGTGGAAGCAGGGAAAGTACTTAGGAAGCTCTTGCAGTTATCTAGGAAAGCACTGATGGTGGCTTGAACCTTTATTTAGTAACATAAGAGGTGGTTTAAGATTCTGCAGGGCTTCCCTGGTGGCGCAGTGGTTGAGAGTCCGCCTGCCAATACAGGGGACATGGGTTCGTGCCCCGGTGTGGGAAGATCCCACATGCCGTGGAGTGGCTGGGCCCGTGAGCCATGGCCACTGAGCCTTCGCCTCCGGAGCCTGTGCTCCGCAATGGGAGAGGCCACAACAGTGAGAGGCCCACGTACCGCAAAAAGAAAAAAAAAAAAAAAAAAAAGATTCTGCATATATTTTAAAGTTGAAACCTAAAAGATTTCCTGATGGATTGGATATTGGGTCAGAGACAGAGGAGTCAGAGGTGACCTTCAGGATTTTTTCCTGAGTATCTGGGAAGATAGAGTTTCCATTTATTGAGTTGGTAGAAATTACAAGAGGAGCACTTTTTGGATGGGGTTTCAGGTGAGGTGGTGAAGAACAGGGTTTGATTTTGTATATGTATGTTTGAAATGCCTATTAGACAGATGTCCAAGTGGGGATTCTAAGGATGTAGTGGAATATGAGTTTGGCAAACAAGAATTATGTGGATTGGAAATATAAATTTGGGTGTCATCAGTATTTGGATGGTATCTATTAATACCATGAAACCAGATGAGATTATCAAGGATGTAAATGTGGAGAAAGAAGAGAAAAGGACCAAGGCCACCCTAGGGTACTCTAACATTAAGATATTTGGAGTAATGAAGAAGAACCAGAAAAAGAAAGTGAGAAGAAGTAGTCAGTGAGATAGGAAATCCCAAGAGTGTGTGGTGTCCTGGACACTAATTGAAGTTTCTGGGTCATGGTCATCTGTGACACATACAAGTAAGTTGAGGGTTGAAAATTGACCATAGGTTTTATCAATGTTGAGGAACTTGGTGACCTTGAGAAGAATAGTTTTGGTGGAGGAATGGAGTAAAAGCCTGTTTCGAGTAGATTTAAGAAAGTAAGGGAGTAGAGAAGTTGTAGACAATGAGAAGAGGCAGTTCTTTTGAGTAAAGGGAATTGAAAAAATGGGTAGCTGGAGGGGGAAGCATTTTGTGTGTATGAGTGAGCATGATGTATGAAAGAAATTATAGCATGTGCATGTTTATGTGCTACTGGGAACGGCCTAGAAGACATGGAATAATTGATGATGGAGAGAGTGGGGACAATTGATGGAGAACCATCCATGAGGAGGCAAGAAGGGATGGGATTTAGTGTACAAGTACATCTTGTACTAGTGAAATTAACAAAAGGAAAGTCAGTTATATCCTGCTACAGCTAAGTTTGAAATCAAAAAGTATTGAAAAAAAGTTAATGGTCCTAGCAAATGGATTACAACTTCTTATTTAAGTAGGTTTTTAGAGTTTACTCACTTGTGTTCCATGGCAGATATGGAAGATTAAAGTAGAAGTCATAAATCTTTTTTGCTCTTGATAGTAAATGGAATGATACTTCATACTTTGCTGTTTTGGGGGATGTACATTTGATAAAGAAAATCTGCGAAAACATAAAATAGAAAATGCACTTTTTTGGATGTTCTTATGTGTTATAGCTATACTGTTGTAGTGATCTATTGTATTACAAACCACTCCAAAACTTAGTGGCTTAAAACAGCATTCATTTGTTTTGCTCATGAATTTACAATTTCGGTAGAGTTTGGTAGAAACATCTCATCTCTACCCCACATGGGTTGGAGCTACCTGATTGGGGATGGAGGATCTACTACCAGGATGGCTTACTCACATGACTGACACATTGGTGCGGGCCACTGGTTCCTCTCCACATGGACCTCTGTAATGGAGCCACTTGGACTTGCTCCTAATACGGTGCTGGGTTCTAAGAGCAAGCCACCCAAAAGACAGAAAGTAGTTTTGAAAGCTGGCACACCTATATTCTCTTGGTCAAACAGCAGTATTACAGATTCAAGGGAGGGGACATAGGCATTCTCCTTCTCCCATTTGAAAGGAGGTGACTCAAATAATTTTGGACTCTTATTTTAAAACTGCCACATATACCTTAATACAGGTAACAAAGGCATTTCTATCCCCATCCATTTTTCTGTGTTCATCTTAAATGCCAACATTACCATGAAACCTTTCTTCATCCCATCACTGATTTTAATATTCCCCCTTCCTGAACCCTTCATGGTACTTTGTTGTTTCCTTTTTTTGTGGCACTTACCTTGCATTAGTGTATGTTATAATTTTGTGTTATCTTTGCTTGCCACCTTTATATTGCAACTCTGAATTCCATTCAGTAGTGCTTTACTCACAGTGGTTGCTTAATAATTATGTTGTCAAAAGAAATAAAAGGAAACTTTTTTCAATAATTCATAAATTTTGTTTAAATGTTGTAAAAAAGTGATTAACCAAATGAGACCTTGGTGAACTGCAAGGTGCAAGTTGTTTAAAATTGAGAAAGGTAGGAGACAAACTAGAGTAGAAATAAATCATCAAGGTGATGAAGAAAAATGTTTCGATAAATTAAGAGTACATTTTGCTTAATAGTTCTTTAAAAAGCAGAGCAACAAAAAAGTAAACTCAACTAAAGGCCGGCAAGTGGTATATATTATTAGAAAATTTTCTGCTTGAAGATAGCTTTTTTGTATGGTCTCCTGAAATTAGGCTGAAATTCTCAATGTAGCAGGCAACAAAAATTCAGTTGATTAACAGTCTTATTCCATGTACAGCCTTACTTATTCTTGCATGTAACATAACATATTTATATTTTCTGGGGATGAGGACATGGATGTGTTTGGGAGGCCTTTATTCTGCCTACTATACCACATAAGTTGGGTAATAGGCAGTTGGAAGTTCATTATTAAGTGCAGGAGGAACATAAATTTGTTTCATAGACTTTATTAAGCTCATACTCTGTGCCAGTACCTTGCCACATCCTGGGGCTATAAAGATGCAGTTCCTGCCTATTAGCTCTTGGTTAAAAAAGTTATGCACATGTAAATAATCTTAACATACCAAGGACCACGGTGAAGGTCGTCACGAATCACAATGCATATGTTTTAATAACAATTTGCTTTGAGAACATGGTGGGAGAGGACGCTTCAGGTCTACTCTAAGGTACCAAGAAGAGACCTTGGTACCTTGTGGGACTGCAAATAGTGCCATATGCCTGAAAAAGGGAGGTAGGGTTTATGTGAGGGAGGGATAATTATGAAGGATTTTGTATGCAGCGTTACAGAGTTTGGGACTTTATCTTATATGCAACATGGGAACCACTGGAGGCTTTGCATTTTAGAAAGAACAGCTTTTGTTTGGTTTTTATTTTTTCTTTTTTGTAACATGGAGAATGGATTGGAGAGAGCAGGGCTGAACACATGGAAATCAATTAGGATACCAACTAATATAGGTAAGAGATAAGGGCCTAAACTAGATTATTGCAAAGAAGTTGAAATGGGAAGAGATTTAAGAGATAATTCAGATTTAAGAATAGATTGATAGGACTTGATGGCTATTAGATTTGGAAAGTGTCGAGTTGAAGGAGGAGTAAAGATTTTTAGCTTGAGCAACTGGTTAGATGTTAGTGTTTTATAAGCAAGATAAGGAACATAAGAATCAGAGTAGTAGGTTTGTGTTGAAGATAATGAATTTGCTTTTGGATCTGTTGAGTGGGAGTTAAATCCAGGTGATATGGTTTATAGGTAGTTAATTATTTCAAATGGAGCTTAGAAAAAAGTTGAGGTTATAGATACAGATTAGGAGTCATTGGGAAGCATAGGTGATATTTATTGAAACCATGGGATCAAGTGAAATTGCCCAGGGAGAGAAAATAGAGTAAGAGGACCTATAAGAACAGCTGTCCCCAACCTTTTTGGCACCAGAGACAGGTTTCATGGAAGACAGTTTTTCCACAGACTGGGGTGGGGTAAGGGGTTGGGGAATGGTTCAGGCGGTAATGCAAGCGATGGGGAGCGGCAGATGAAGCTTCACTCGCTCACCCACCACTCACCTCCTGCTGTGCGGCCCGGTTCCTAACTGGCCATGGACCAATACTGGTCTGTGACCCTGTGGTTGGGGACCCCCGTATAAGAACATTAACATTTAAGTGTAGATGGAGAAAGAGGAGCCCAGGAAAAAGAAGAAATGATCAAAGTTAAAAGCAGAACTAAACTGGCATCTAGAAAGCTGAAGTGTAAGTAGGGATGATATCTGTTGTCATATTCTGCAAAGGGTCAAGTAAGTAGAAGACAGATGAGGCCCTTGTTCTTTGTAACAACCATGGAGGTAAGTATTCTCATTACGTGAGGAAGCTGAACTGAGAGATGTCAACTTGGAAAAGGCTGCATGCACATCTAATAAACAGGGTGGAGCTAAAATTTAAATCAAGACAGTTTGACTTCAGAATCTATGCTTTTAACAACTATCTTATTTTATTATTTTAAACTTTGTTTTCCATAAAATAGTAGTTTTTAATCTCATTTTGAGTCTGCTTCATTTTGAATTTAAAATTATAGACATGTCCTCATACTTGATATGATTTTTATTGAATAGTTGATTGATCATTGATAAGGATGTTAAAACATCCTCTGGCCAAGAGGTGGCTTTATGGGACAGTCCTTATACTTAACCAGACTGATGTAGAATGCTTGGTAAATCTTTTTGGGGGATGGTATTTTACATTTAAATGTGGGAAATGTTCAATGTAACTGATATGACTACTTTGTTGAGTACTAGAAACTTTTTAAGAGAATTACAATACAAAGCATTTTTAAGTGCCATGTAGCTAAAAGTAGATAAATCTTAGATATTTTAAATTGAGACTACCAGAATATTCCATAACACTTTACCAAATATAGATTTGGTATTGTATTGCTAGCTATTTTCAACCATTGTCATGGTAACTCTTTGTTACCTGCTTTTCCTTTGTAAACATTGAAACTTTTTCTCCCTTTCCTGACTCTTCTGTATCAGTTTTCCCTTTTGTCTGCCTAATTTTAGATTTAGAAATTATTAAGCCACATCTCTTTTATGGAACGCTAGATATGGTGTTCTTTGTTAAATAATTAGTTATAGACCTTACCTTTCAGTAGCATATGAGTGATGTTAAAAAAAAGAGTGCCTTGGGGCTTCCCTGGTGGCGCAGTGGTTGAGAGTCCACCTGCCGATGCAGGGGACACGGGTTCGTGCCCCGGTCCGGGAAGATCCCACAGGCCGCGGAGCGGCTGGACCCGTGAGCCATGGCCCCTGGGCCTGTGCGTCTGGAGTCTGTGCTCTGCAACAGGAGAGGCCACAACAGTGAGAGGCCCGCATACCGAAAAAAAAAAAAAAAAAAAGAGTGCCTTAGTTAATTTTCACTGGGTAAATGCACACTCAGAGGATGCAGTCTCAAGTCTTTGTTCAAGAAGTGAAAGGATAATAGTAACTTTTAAGATACTCTAGTAAATGTTAAGCATTTATTTATCTGGAAGAAAAATGTAATTTTTGAGTTACGTTTTACCTAAAAATCTGCTAAAGAAATGATTTACAATATTTGATGCCTTGTTTTTTTTTAAATTAATTCCAGTGACCAGATCTTTATATGATTTCATTGATCTCAGTACCTTTTGCAGCATTTAATGGCTTTCCTAATGTGTAACCATCTTTTAAGGTGTTCCTTGTGAATAAAAGATAATTAAGTGACCAGCTAATTTGCAAGAGTTATTAAGATACACTTAGTCTAGGTAAAATCTGAAGTTTTCTATAAACTGTAAGGAAAATAGCCAAATATAAGGGCAGTTCTATTTATATAATGATGACATGCTTATAATTTATTATTGCAATGGCTAGGTTAGATATTAAATTAAGAACCAATGGAAAATTAGTTGGTCCCACTAATTACAGATAAATGGTGATTTGAAATACTTAGCTGTATGAAAACACTGTCATCTGAAATATGTATTCAATAAATGTGAGCTATCAACTTACAGATATTATCTTATTTAATTCTCATAACAATTCTGAGTTAGGATATTATTATCCTAATTTTACAGATAAAGAGACAGAGACTTAGTGAAGTTAGTCCAGCTGCAGCCAGGATTCTAACCAAACCTTTTTGACCACAGGGCCCAGGTTCTTAACTAGTAGACTAGATTATAGTAAACTGAAATCTGATGCTCAAGCTGTACTTTTGATTGCAATGAATTTTTCATGAAAATCTTTAACTGTCAAATAGAGTCCAAATCTAAACTATTTTGCTTCTGGAAGTATGCATTTTTTACCAGTCATGCCAATTAAAATTTAACTTCTTTAATTTTAGCCTACAGTTTCAGGATTTGTGATAATTTAAGGTGATATGTAGAATTAAAAAGCTAGAAGTGCATATTTATTTGAGATCTTACCATCGACATTCAAGTAAGACATTGGTGGGTATGGGGAATGACAGAATTGAATTCTATGTTATTGAGTAGGCAGGGGATCATGAAACTTTCTGTAAAGCACCAGATAGTAAATGTAGTAAATGGCTTTGAGAGCCATATGGTCTCTGTTGTAACTACTCAACTCTTCTAAAGTAGCCATAGACAGTATGTAAACAACAGCGTTATTGTGTTTCAAAAAGAGGCAGCAGCCTGGATTTGGCACATTTGCCCACTTCTTGTAATTTTTGCAAGAAAAAGATATGATTTGTTTATGATAATATATTGTTTATGCAGAGTGGAAACTGTATTGGCAAAAAAAGTTTACCCAGAAAGATAGCAATAGTATAAAGGAGAATGGGAAGCTAATGGTACCTAATAGTAAAGAATACTTTTTCAGCATTTCTATGACTACTTTGATTAATTATTCATAAATACTTGATAATTACAGCATATGCTTATTTTCACATTTCTTAGCATTACCATTTTTTTATCTTGAAAAAACAATTCTACAGTTTTCACTGGCGTTTTCACTAATTCTGATAAACTTTCTTTATCATAACTTGGGAAGGATTATTGTAAAAAGATATGCATAACTGGGTGACGATTTTATTTTATTTGAATTTATTTTGAAAAATAATATCAGCAGGTAGACTTAGATCAAGGCTTGTTGTGTAAATATATACATGTAGTTGAATTGTAGGTTCAGAAGTGGAGTACTCTACAGTCAACTTTCAGTGTCACATTTTATAGATTTCTTATTACAAGTAGTTTTGACCCTACAGATGCTTTCTAGTGCCACAAAATATTATTAAATGTAAGTCATTTGTGGTATTGACTAATGGTGGTATGTTGGATGTTGAACTAATATACACTTTTTATTCTTATTCTCAGAGATTCGTCAGCGACCTGCAGCTCAAAGAAACCTTTCTCCAGCACCAGCAGACTCTAGCCAGGGCTCTCCCCCACAAGTTCCAGTATCTCCTGGACCACCAAAGGACACTTCGGCCCCTGGTGGACCTCCAGAAAGAACTGTTATTCCAGCCTTATCGTCAAATGTGCTACCAAGACGTTTTGGATCCCCTGCTACTTCAGTGCCTGGAATGGGTAAACAGAGCACTTAATGTTATTTACAGTTTATATTGTTTTCTCTGGTTACCAATAAAACAGACCATTTTCAGACAGTATGGAAATGGCATTTCATTTGGAAATAGCAGAGCAGTTATCTGATTAAGCAGGAGTTCCATATTCAATTAGCTATAACTCTTTACACCTGGCACCTTGTGATACTGAAACCTATTTCTTGAGCTCATTTAACTGTTATGGCTTCTTTGTTTAAACGGCAATAAAACTTTGTAGTATTCTGTAGTCAACAGTATAGCATATCT
>RJWK010056299.1:0-14486 GCA_004363435.1 Platanista minor
CGCTCCGCGGCATGTGGGATCTTCCCGGACCGGGGCACGAACCCGTGTCCCCTGCATCGGCAGGCGGACTCTCAACCACTGCGCCACCAGGGAAGCCCATCTCCCATTCTTACGTTTATCATTTATATATACATTCCACCATCCTTATAGACACCATTTATATATCTATATATTCTCCCGTCCTTACGTGTAGCGTTTACACATACATACACCCCTCCCTTTGCTCGCGCTAGCACGTACTTTGCTTTTCTCCTCGTACTGCCGCGTAGACTCAGCCAGCTGCTCTTCAAGCTCCAGCATCATGTCCTTTAGCGCATCGACCTGGTACATAAAGTTTGTCTTCTCATTGTCTAGCTGAGCGTTGGAAACCATGGCCTTCTTATATTTTTCTTCAACTTCTGCTAGTGAGTCCTGCAGAAAATAGGTCATGTTTTTGAAATTGTAGTAAGGACACAAAAACACAGATTAGTTCAGTACTTTTAACAAAACCTCCAAAAAACGCGGCCCTAAATTTAGACTTCATTTCTTAGAGCAAATGAATCAGAAGAAGAAACACATGGCAATGTGAAATGTCCCAAAAGTCCCCCTTTTCAATTTGCTCCAATTCTCATGACTCAGGAAATTAGTTATTAACTGTGTGTAGGGATGAAGATAATTTACAGTCATTAGGACAAGGGGGACGCTGGGTGGAAGGGGCTCTGGTCACAGAGGCAGCAGAGCCCTGGCCGTGGGAATCTGATTCTGTAGCCCGCTGTACAGGTGTCTGACGTAACCACTCAAGATATGTGACCAGAGCCTGGGACAGAGCCAGTGCTGGGGAGGGGTAGTAGAACACCTGCCACCAGCGGCCCACTGTCCCCATTGGGACTTATGAACCAGGAAAGGCTTTTAAGGGGAAGTTCACATGTTCAACCCACAGGAAAACGCAACAAGGTACACAGGCCTCACTGGGTAGGTCCTGGAGAGACAAAGCTCATTCCTTTGAAAAGACAACCCGGGAAAGAGACCTGCAAAGTAAACATGCCCCCCTCAACCCCGGGGCTCACACACCGGCAGGGCAGGCAACAGAGTACAGCAGCGTGTGGATCCCGAAGCACAGACCAGCGGGAGACGACTCTGGGAGAACAGAGAGCAGCATTCCAGGTGCAAAGGACAGAAAGGTGAGCTACAGAAAGGCGGGCACTGGCGGGTCGGGCGTGTGTCAGGTGCTACCAGGAGGCTCTGTGGAGACCAGCGCTGCTCTCGCCTGCACTTGCAAACCAGGGCAAGGATTTCAGGTGGGACCAGTGATTCCTGCGCTGCTTCCATGGCTCTCTTTCCAACTCCAGCAGGAGTTGAAAGCCAGAATCTTAATTTCCCCCCCTTTTTAAAGAGCGGCGACAAATAGGAAACTGATCAGTTAGTCATGTGATTTGGCGCCCCTGGGATACTGAACTCAGACTGGTTTGGGGGTACCTTCTCAGGAGCTGAAAAGGAAGGAACGGATTTACCATCTCTTGCTAGACTCGTGAGCTGCCCGAGCTGCCCTGTGAAGCCAGAGAATAAAGTTCCTGACACCCCACCTCACTTCCAGGGAGCCTGGCAACTCAATTTCCTGGTCAGCACAATGCAGTAATTCCACTTTCTACAAGGACCGTGTATTTACTCAAATAAATCCAAGAGGATACACATTCAGACATTGCTTCGGTTAGTAAAACGGCACAGTATGCAAATAATTTGTGTGTTTCAAAAGCACAGCAACAGAACTTCCTTATCGGGAGACATCAGGTGTTTGGAGAAGCAAATTAAGTTGAAGCACTCCTTGTACGTAAGGACTGCGGAAAGTGAAGAAAACCAAAAAGCCTCCTTCAAGGGTAGGGTTTGCTTCTGTGGGAAATGAGAAACTGGTTTTAAGCCAGGTGTGGCGGGGAGGTGAGTACAAGACATGCACCAGGAAACACGTTAGTAGCACTTGCTAATGAGGAGCTACAATTCTCGAGTCTTGGTTTCAAAGCTGCCTTTGGGGAAACCCTGAGCACACACACCCACGCTACTAGCATTCCTGCCACTTTGAGGTCTACAGTCTGGAGCCTCTTTGGAGCAAGCATGCAGTCTGGAAGTCTTCTGTAGGATTTTTTTTTAAAGTTAAGCGGGGTTAATAGCATGAGTCCACACTTGCGTAAGCTGGTACCTTCATCTCTTTCAATCCCTGCATGTATTTGCCTTCTACGTCCTGAATCTGGTCCTTTAACTCATTGAGTTCCTGGGGGAAATGGCAAAAAAGGCAACTGATGTCAAAGGGAAAAATGGACGGAGCCCACAAGGCAGGAGAGGCGGTTCTCTGATTCTTTCCTACTTCTGGGCGGTTTCCTTATTTGAGTAGTTGGAGCAGCGATCTTCTTTCAACTTTCTTCAGTGTTAGAAGGAAAAGAAGATGAATTCAGCACTACAAAGATGAAAATTTAGGTGTCTCTCATATGGTATTTTCTCACAGTTTTAGCCAAGGTATGTGTCTTCATATATTTTTACACAATTTTATAAAACAGGCAAATGAGCTTCTGAAAACGGAATGGGTTAATTTACTCATACTTAACAGCTCATTCAAGCTCTTTGTGAGTTCTGCCCTGTGCTACGTACAGTAAGATACTGAAGACAGAAATCAGCAAAGCCCTGTCCCTGCCCTTACAGAGCCCAAGGACCCTACCTTCCCGTCTTGTTCACTGCCACTTTCCCAGGGTCTGGTGTCTGGCGTGAGCTGGAGTTGCAATAAATCCTTACTGAACAACAGAATCACGCTCACGACCCAAGACCAGACACAGATTATGACTGCAGCGAACTGTACGTCAAGGCGCCAGAGGATGACCAGAGGGCTGCAGGAGGCCGAGGGACCACACAGGGAGGGACATTTCAGGAACAGAAGTCAAAACATTGGTCTTGCAAAAGCACAGGAGTTGGAAGGCGTCTGCAGGGGAACCTAGTCCCACCGGTCCTGATGCTTAAGCTCTTCTCTGGCCTCCGTGGCAAATGTCATCCCTCTGCTCAGGTAGCACCAATGGAAGCTGGTTCCCTTTCACCAGTTTTCATTACTAGAAAGCTCGTCCGTAAATGAAGCCAAATCTGACCCGGAAGAGCCTCCCTGGCCTTGGTGCCCTCTCCAGAGGACACGAGGTCTGGTGACTCAGCCTTCCCCTCCGCAGTCTCCTTTTCCGAGGCAACGTCCCTACTTACCTTAACAAGCAAAGGCCCATTTCTCTGTCACACACTCAGTGTTGAGGATGTAACAGAGAACAGTGTCCACAGACCAGTGGGAGAAGGAAAGAAATCACTAAAATACCACGATGGGGTCTACTGAAGGCATATTACAAAGGGAAAAGGAGGGGCGCGCTGCAGGCAGAGGGCGGGGAGGCGCAAAGGGCAGGGCGGTACCGTCGGGGGCGGCGAGCAATCCGTGTCCAGCACCTTCCAACGCTGTGGGCGGAATGTCCACTCCTGCTCTGTGTACAGAGGTGGCTGAGCGCCTCAGGGCAGCGTGGTGAGGGGTGTCGCCCAGGTGTGCCCGGGGAGCTGAGGGATCCCAGCGCAGGTGTGCTGGCCCTACCGGGGCGGGGAAGTCAGGGGCGGCTCCCTGCAGGAACCGGAACCGGGCCGGGCCCTACTGTTACTAGAACACTAAGCTTAATGGGAGGGAGGGGAGACCAGACTGAGAAGAAAGAGCTGGAACTTTACAAATTAAATCCTATTTTACTTGAAGACTGATTTTCACAGAAGGTTTCTCTAGGTCATGCGTAAGTAGAGAGCCTTACCTTGATTTCCCTAATGGAGGCCTCAGTGTCAATGGAGATGGAGGTGTCCCCGCTGCCCCTTCGAGACGAAGTCCCACCCAGGGAGGCCAGTGTGGCTGCCGACAGGCCGGGCAGGCCACGAGACCCCTACAAAGCGGCAAAGAGCAAATGGGATTTCAGCCAAAACCAAAATTATTTCTCAGTCTACTATGATGGTACCTTTACTTGAATTCAGTTTCCAAATTGGAAAATCTTCGGTGGGTTTACGGTGAGCAGCAAAAAGAGGTTCATCTCGAGGGGCCTCATGGATGCTCGGGGTTTGTGTGGATTAACTGTAAGCTCCGTGGCTGGGCCCACAGTGAATTCCTTCACTGTTCTGCAGGTTTAACGCACACACAAGAAGTGACCCACCCCGCCCGGGGACCCCCCAAAGGTTGTGTGTTGCCTGGTGAGCCACCCACTAGTCCTGTTCACTCCATGGTGAAATTCTTTATTAAAGATCGAGCAATGTATCTTCTTGTTAGTTTCATCCATAAATTTCGGGACCCTCATGGTTTATAGATGACACAATATCAAGCTCTACAGAAACTCCTTACCTTCTCCATGAAGTCTTTTTCTGGTCTCTCTTCAACCTGGAGAGGAAAATGGATAAATATTAAATACTTAAAAGCATTCAATGGAGAATCTGGATTTAGCGGGTAAGATAATAATAAAATAAAGCATCAGCTTCCTTTGTGATTTTAAACACTCCTTTGCCGTGAGACTCTCGGATACGCTGGTGTCACAGCGGTGGCCCACGGGCAGCTCAGTGAGCCTGGTTGAATTTCACCGTGTGGTTTTTCGACTTTCACAATTTCCACAGGAAGATGATTTGTGAATGAACCGAATCTGAACAGGATGACTTGACCAGTTTCTACATGTGTGCAGGACACAGTGTGGGACAGGACAGGCACCAGCCTCGTTCACCCACCACAATTACTACGATTGGAACGTGAGAATATGACCAGGGTTCTGGCGGCTGGAAGATGCAACCACACAGAGTTTTAATTTTGACTAACACTAAACTTGGTCTCCAAAGCAAGAGAAAGCAGTGGAGCCAACTGCAGTTTTTCCACTGCTCCTGAGTAACTGAGTCAATGTGAAAATTCTAGTTTAAACATTTTGAGACATACACCCAGATGTGGGGAGCCGGCTGGGGGTGGGTGACGGGACAGGAGAATTTGCTGGGTGAAAAGGGGGACCCCAAGAATTTGGCTTTTCAAAATCTTTCCTGTTTGGACTGTCTCTGAATCCTCCCTTTTCCCTCCTGCAAGTAGGGGTCTCTGCGGGACCCCCAGCAGCCTGTGGAGCCCCAAGACAGCACATCTGCTTCAACCCTATGGGAGACCCCTGCCCTGTGAGGGTCTGGTGGGCTCAACAGTCTGAGACTGCACTGGTGCTATTCCTTTCGTCGCTCAGCATCCAACGAAAGGCCAACTTTCTCTTCTTTTTTTCGGGCACACTGAGGGCTCCCTTCCGAAAGCCCATGGGAAAGGTCCCGGAGGGCGAGAGAACCCTGCACCAAGTTGTCTCCAGACTCTCTGGATTTTCCCCTACCATGCCTCCAATCCCACCTCCTGTAGCTCAGAGGTTCTTAAATTTGATGGCCAGGGAGTCAACTGAAGATGCTCGTGACGGGTGGGATCACACCTTTGATTCAGGAGACCTCGTGAGTGAGCTGGGACCCTGCAGTCACCCTTGACTGCTTACGCCCCAGACCACCCAGACTGCAGGTGGGAGAATCCTAACGGGTCTGGGTCCAAGGCCACCGCAGAGCGGCTCATGAACAGGTCAACTGCCCACAACGCCGTCATGCACGGGGCATGTGGGTGCAGGTGCTAAGCACAGGTCAGGATGCCGTAATGGCGGTGATCTCCCGTAAAGACGAGCACTTCCTGTCTGTCCTCTGCCCACCCTGGGCCCGTGCTGGGCTGGATGCCCACATCCTCACCATCCTGTTCCCCACCAAGAAGGCTCACTGACTGCCACCTTCTCTCCTTCACGCTCCTCAAACCTTCTTTCCAAGGGCAGGATGCCTGAAGTGACCGCTAGAGTAACACAGCAAAGGGTGAGAGCTAATCAGCCGACCAAGGGGATCAGATGGAATCGTACAAAAAATACTTGATTAATTCAAAAGAAGGCAACTTCTGAAACCAGCTCTGAGCTCAGGAGAGTCAAGCTCAAGGGTCTTCTGCTGGACAGATCCAATTTTGCCCCTGGGTATGGCTCCCAAATCCACTGCGTCTGGTCTCACGCACCCAGCTCACATCTGGGTCTTCAGCAAGAACTTTCTACTCTCAGCTAACCAGTCTGCTTCTTGGCCTGAGGAGAGGGCGTGAAGGAGCTGCAGCCCCCAGGCCAGCTTGCTAAATAAGCCCCTGGGCGGGTGGGGCTTTGGACTCTGGCGTTGCCTCCGCCCAGAGGACTCTCCTCTCCACTGGGCCACAGCCGGCTGGCCTCCAAGGACAGGAGATTTCCAGACACTCTTGGCCACGTGCATCCTTTTTCACTCTCGATGTGGCAGTCACAGCCTGTTAGATAAAGACAGCTCACTCACTACCATGTTGCACAGCGCCTGCCATTTGTTGGCACGTGCGTTTAGTGTGTGTAAACTTACATATTTTTTCAGATGTGCATGTCACACCAGCCTAACTAGATATTCTGGAACATCTGTAGATGGCCTACAATTGAGATGGCTCTATCTCATCCTCCCTGGCAGAGCCCCTGGGAGCCCCGACCGACGTTCTGAGTCATGAGGATGATTTTAGCATTTCAAGTGTGGGTCTCCTCTCCACTTGGGAATACAAATATTCCTGCAAGCCTCAAATAGCGAAGGAAAGGCTATCTGTCTAGCACTTGCTCTGCTGCAGAATCCATTCATTAGATCTCCTAGACACAAGGCCTTTATTCCCTAGAGTAAGTTAGTTTGCAGAACAAATATTAATGAGATGAAAATAAAGAGGGGGTAATTTAACTGTTGGTGGAAAGGGAAGATTCAGTTGAACAGACTCTCAAGCTACCAGGAGAAGCCTGTTGCTGCTTTGCTCTACAGTTCAGTGTCTTTCCTGACTGTTCATCAGCAATAGATAAATATTGCCTAGAGAAATGAAGCTCCAGAAATTCTATGTTCACCTACAAAGATATCCATGCCTATAAAAGAAGGACCCCACTTTCTTTTTTGTAGTATTTCTTGTGAGAAAGACAAGAAGAACTATACACCAGACCCCAAAGCACTGGTTTCCTGGGGGCCTTTAGCATAGCTTTGTTCTGCATTGTTTCACCATAAACACAAACACTGCTTTTGTAATTTGCCAAACACCAAATAAGGGAGAAAAAAACCGAAAACCATAGCTTTCTCTTTAGTTTAAAAAAAGTTTAAACGTAGTTTGAAAAAAGCCTTTGTTCTGAAATAGATAACGAACTGAGAATGTGAAAATTCAGGACATGTTTTTAAGTAGAGACCACGGAGGGAAAAATTAAGCTCTCAATGAGAGTTATAGCCAATCTGTGCTTGACTATTGTTTCCAATCTGTATCTTACGTATCAGGGTGACTGACGTTTGTCTGTTTTCTGCATGACAAGGGACACGTGTATTTGCCAGCCTTCCTGCAACCTAAGAAGTACGCGGAGCCCCATGGAAAGTGGTGCAGTTTTGGTTGGGGGAGGGATGGATTGGGAGTTTGGGATTAGCAGATGCAAACTATTACATATCGAATGGATAAACAACAAGGTCCTACTGTATAGCACAGGGAAATGAACTATATTTAATATCCTGTGATAAACCATAATGGAAAAGAATATGAAAAAGAATATATATATGTATAACAATCACTTTTCTGTACAGCAGAAATTAACACAACACTGTAAATCAACTATATTTCAATAAAACAGAAGGAAGGAAGGCAAGGCAAGAGGAAGGGAGGGGGGGAGGGAGGGAGAAAAGCCGTGCAGCAGCATGGAGCCATTGCAGCCCCACCGGATGCCACGAGATGGCAGCCTGCGTCGAGCGGAGTGGGACCGGCCCAGGGAGCCTTCCTTGGTCGGGCAGGGCAACCCTCACTGCCCCTAACAAAGGAACAGATAGGTAACCCTGACGGTGAGTTTAATTTGACATAAAGCATAGTACTTTATCTCTGAAAATAATATACAAAGAAACAGAATAGATGGAAGGGTTTTTAAACACTGTCGTTTCTGCTGCATGATGTGACCCAGGGCATGCCGTGGACCACACGTGCCCCAACACGCTGCAGCCCACGGCAGCACGGGACCCGGGACGAGCCACAGGACCTCGTGGACATCGCCTTCTTATCCGAGGAAGGGTGGCAGCACCACAGATCTTGCAGCCTGTTAGCCTTCTTGCTCTCATTTACCGAGCAATACTAAACGTTTTAGGTCAGTGTGAAAACTTTATAGTAACAGGCTTATAAAACACGCAAACCAGTATTTTATAATCACAACGGAGTGTATAAAAAGGCATCTTTTAAAATCTACGGGAGGTAGTCACTTCCAAAAAATTTCTGTGAACTTTTAAATTATGGCAACTCTTCCTTTCAGAAACAAACGCTTAACGTAGCACGTTAAATATTTTATTAATTCCAGCCTTCTAAAATCGTGTCTAAATGAGCATACTATTTAGGCTCACTTAAATATAATGTCTGGTGAGGTTTCAAATTCCAAGTTTTCCATATCACCACCTGGCTTGCCCACCTTCCTCGAGACAGAGTACAGTAGTAGGTGGGCGTGGGAAGACCCTAGCAAGGGGGCCAGGGACAAAGGGACTTTTCCTCGTGGTGCCCCAAGCCCCAGATGGGAAATGGGATCACGGAAGCAGTGTCATCACGGGGTCCCTCTCTCGAGAAACCAACTGACAGTACTGAACGCTGCTCAGAAAACACCCATTTTAAGGGTAATTTTCCTTCAGATATAAACAGCAGTGGAGGCTACCATTAGAATGGAAATTTCTGGTTTTAAATCCGATTAATACTGACCTCATCCTGAATGACTGGTCCTTGAACTCTTGCATTTCTAATTCAAGACCTGTTTTTCCACCTGGTTCCTGCTTCCACCTCTTCACACGACACAAAACATGAATCATTACAGTCTTTTGTTTTTCTAACTCAGATGGGGCTGAGATTCCCGTTCACCACCAATGCTTCTCTGAAAACACACTGTGACGTGAACCTGGGCGCCACGCAGGACACCCCTGACCGGTGCTTCCGTGTCCCGGCAGGTTCACTGGGTTCTGAGGCCTGGATGACACAGCTGCGTCGGCCCCTCCAGGCGAGGCCCTCTGCCGGGCTGTTCTCCGGGCCTGGATTACCCAGACTCCCGAGTCCAGCTCCCTGGAAGCATCCTGCCTTCCCTCGAGCCCGTGCTCTGAGTTCTAGACTGTATTGCGCCCATTTGCTGAGGTCTGCCTCTCCAGCCTGTGGGTCTGTGAGGGGAGCAGGTGTGTTCCTTCACCACTGCAGCCCTGTGCCTAGAACATTCGATAAACACTGGCTGAATGAACGGACCCCAACTTCCTCAGGAGGAAGATTCTGGAGAAGAAACTAGGGCTCACCTACAGAACGTGAAAAATGAGATGAGGTCCAATAGTGTTATGCCCTTCTGAGATGGGGCGGGCACCCTCTCTGCTCCCCACGAGGCTGGAGGACCCGGGGGTTGGGGCACACTTCGCGCCTTTGGATGCTGAGGTACCTTCATTTTCTCAAAGTGGGGCAAGCTATCATTTCCCTCATTCTGGTTACTTTTGTTCTTGGACAGTGCTCTCCTCGCCCGCCCCCTGGGGCACCAGCCTACATCCCACACCCAGAGCCTCCCAGGGCTGCCCCTGCCCCCTGCCCTCACCCGTACCACCCCCTGGAACCATATTCCTGATGGATCACCGGGCGGGATCATTCTCCCCGAGCCACAGTGGACAACACTCACAGCCCTGGTAAACTCGCCCAGGAGAAGCAGGTTATCAACCCAAATCTTTTCTTGTTTTTGTTTTTCAAGCATATCATTACTCGTCTTTCCAGGTGGAGTTCAGGCAGTCTACGTGCCTGGCCAGGCGTCCCCAGCCAAGAATGAGAGCTGTGACATCTTAACCTGGGTCTTGGAACTCCCTGCCCCCTTCCTGCTCCGTGTCCTTCTGAGAGGCCAGGCGGGGAGGGTCACTCACCCACGGGCCCCTCCCTGGGCACCGCCTGTCCCTGCAGCTCCTCCCTCCCAGACAGGAGGACCAGGGGAGTCTGAGCACAAGTTTCCTGGCCTCTTTCCAATCAACAAGGCCAAATGCATCCACTTACACTGTTCGTCTCACAAGCCCAAAATGCAAACTCCCAGCCCTTTCCAGTGGTGTGACTGTCCAGGCTCAGAAAATAAAAATGGGGCAGATTCTGTGGAAGAGGACTGAGGTTTGGAAGCACAGAGCAGAGGGTTCACTCAGCTCTGTCCTGCAGACTCTCTGCAGAGGCCAGGAATGCTGCCCGTGCTCTATCCTTCAGATGACCGGGAGCCACCATAACTGCGTGGAAGTGCCCTGTGTGGTACACAGGTGTGTCTCTGCCTTCTGAGGGCCACACCCAGAGGCGTCCTCAGCTCTGACGCCCCACATCCGCGTGAGATGCCCGGATGCTGACCTCTGCTCACTAACCGTGCCAACCTGAGTCAGTCAACCTTTGTAAATGAGCAGCTGAGTCAGGGGAGAAAGGAGACGGAACCGATGGCCTGTGTGTAATGAACTGAAAAATCAGCTCAGGGCTTCCCTGGTGGCGCAGTGGTTGGGAGTCCGCCTGCCGACGCAGGGGACGCGGGTTCGTGCCCCGGTCCGGGAAGATCCCACGTGCCGCGGAGCGGCTGGGCCCGTGAGCCATGGCCGCTGAGCCTGCGTGTCCGGAGCCTGTGCTCCGCAACGGGAGAGGCCACAACAGTGAGAGGCCCGCGTACCGCAAAAAAAAAAAAAAAAAAAAAAATCAGCTCAGTCAAGCCCCTGGGAGTCTTGCAAACCCAGGGCTCTCCAGGGACCAAGGGACGGTGGCGGAGGTCTTGCCAGGCCCCCCAGTTACCAAGAGGCTCCCGCCTCTCGTCCTCAGGCCCCAGGGACACGGGCACGATGAACGCTCACCTCTCTTGTGTGCACTAAACCCATTTTGTGGGAGTAAACTGTTGGCAGATTTAGGAAGCAGATGACAGAGGAATTCGTATCTGGTTTCAGTCTCTTCCGTCTGGGGAACTAGACTGCGTTGCTGTGCTGTGACTTCATCCTGATGCCCGAATAAACCCAAAGACGTCAGACCATCACGGGCTCACAGTTCCCTGCTTCGCTTGAGCTGCGCCAGGCAGGGAGCCCAGGAGGGGTCAGGCCTCAGCTGCTTCTGACGACCGTGAACCTTCGTGTTCCCCGGAGTGAGTGCCAGAGAGCAAGCGTTACGCCTGAGGACGAGCGGCTCTCCACGTCGGATGATGACTTGTGTTGGAAACACGCAAGCAAGGGCCTGAAAGCGGAGGCAGGCAGGCAGGCCCGCGCAGACGGGGGCTGCTGACCTCGGAGCAGGGATCCCTCAGCTCACAAACGCTGCGCTTCAGTCCCGTCCGCCACGTGCAGAAGCAGCGACTCGCCGGGTTTTGAACACTGAACGTACATGATATGGAACAGCTGGATATCTTACTGTCCCTGCTTGACTGGTCCTGGCTGGAGCAGTAAGCAGTGGACTTTGTGGGGTGTCCGTCACCCCACGTTTCCTGCCCCACCTGAGCGCGGTCAGAAAGCGGCTTCTCCTATTCCCCTCATTGCTGGGGGGCGAGGGGGGCAGCTTTCAATTCCACAGAGAAACAGGCTCTCGTGTTCTAATACTCGCCTGCCTCATCTATCTTTTGTTTTCTCACCCTCGATGTGTAAATGGCGGCAGGAACATTTCTCTACCAGCAGGAAAGCATCAGGGCAAGCCCCGTGACGAATGGTTCTGGTCTTGGCCTTGGAGTCAGGGAAAGCAGGGCAGGCGTGGGGGGACTGAGGCCCCCGATTCAGCAATACGGGCTCAGTCTGCAAAAAGGGATCCATCCCTTTGTTTGCGTCGCCAGAAGAAGCAGATGTCTGCATCTGGTGTGAAGCCTCCTGGCTTTAAAAGGCTGAATCTAATTTTAAAAACAAATCAGCAGCACCCCATGGGTGCACGTGTGCAAGTGGGCGACTCAGCCCCACGGCCTCTTCTCTGATGACCAGGAACCCTTCCTGAATTTTAGACATCGATGCGTCTAACTGTGGCGCTGTGTGAGTGAGTTACAAACCACGGTCAAGCTCCAAGTTCAACTTTGCCCATCTTTGCTTTCTTCTGCCCAGGGTCTATCAGGAGGGGTCCTGGCCCTCGGTATGGCAGCCCCCGTGGTGCAGGGCTGCCATGCACACCGCTCGGCACACAGCCCAGCCCCTGTCCACCGAACGTCCTTCCTTCTCTGGTCATTGTGTCAGCCCCCCATCCCAAATGTCCCCCGGGGCAGATGTGCCCTGCCAATCCCTTATGGTCAAGAGAACGATACAGTTGCCTCATACAAAGCATCAGATGCGGTGAAACTGCCTAAAATTCCAAAGACCATGGGAAAAACACACAATAATGAGACTTAAATGATGGAGACTAGGTAGCAGGACCCCTTGCTTTCTGAAGCAGAACTTGGGTCATCTCAGGCCAGGTGACAAACAGGAGAGCAGCTCTGTCGTTTGCTTCACAGGCACTGAACAGAGGACCAACGGGACAGTGGGGGATGGAACAGAGCTAGGGATGCTGTGGCACTCGCAGGCCGATACTTTATCCTAAAGAACTGTTGGCCTCCAATAACAGATAACGTTCCAAACAAAATGTTTAAAAGTGAACCCTTCAATCTAAAAGAATGGTACAAGTGAACTTACTTACAAAACAGAAATCGAGTCACAGATGTAGAAAACAAACTTATGGTTACCAGGGGGGAAAGCGGGGGGGAGGGGGAGGAGGGGTAAATTGGGAGACTGGGACTGACGTAGACACACGCCATATATAAAAGAGCTAACAAGGACCTACTGTGTAGCACAGGGAGCTCTACTCAATACTCTGTAATGGCCTATATCGAAAAAGAATCTAAAAAAGAGTGGATACATGTATAACGGATTCACTTTGCTGTACATCTAAAACTAACACAACACTGTAAAGCAACTATACCCCAATTTAAAAAAAATAAGTGAACTGGGACAAATACAAAAAGAGCCTTCAAACTTTTAAATCATAAAAACAACACATCCAGGCACATGGCTACATTTCTCCCGCACTGCGCAAAGTTCCCGTCTCCCAGTGAGACCACCATCTCTTCAGTGCTGTCAGCAGCTTCCTAGACGGTCCTTTGCAAACTGAGCAGTGCAATTCTGAGCTCACTGAATAGTCAATTTCTAAATTTGGAAGCATCTTCCCCAATCCTGCTTTTGCTCAGACCTGAAATAAATCATGGAAAGCCTTCCTACTTTCTCCCGGTTCAGGCGTTTGGAGGTGGAGGGGTCTTCTTACGGGACAGAGGAGTGAAGGGTCCAAGGAGGGCGGGGGGGGGGCGGAGGGGAGGAAGCGGACAGCAGCAAGGGTGAGAGGCCCACTCACCACTGGGCTGGCCCGTGCCGAGCTGCCTCTTGAGGAGCTGCGGGAGCTGGACTTGAAGTGGCCGCTGTGCTCCGAGGGCTGCCCACCTAGCTGGCCGCGGAACACGCAGACGGAAACAAAGGAACAGGTCAGCGAAGATGCCAGGAGGACGGAGGCCACGAGACAAAGGCTCTGGTTAGCTGTGAGGCCAGCCAGGCGCAGCCCAGAAAGGACGGCGAGGTTAGCGCGGCCGCTGGCCCGCCCTGGGAACGGAGGCTGTGTCTTCCCAGCATCCGACACGTGGCCACTCAGAACACAAAACTTAAGCACACTAACAAAAGAACACAGAATTCTTGGTTAGTAGGAAGAAAGTAACACAGAGCATCTGTGCAGCTGGGGTACGGAGGACACCCAGTTTCTGCGCAGAAAAGCCTTCTCGATGTGGAAGAGACAGGTCTTGAGAACGTGAGCTGCCTGCCGGCACAGAAACTGAAGAGCAGGGCAAGCGGGGCTGGCTTCCGGGCAATGCAAAAGTTTGCCTCTCTACTATCTTTGCAAGTGAATACAAAATAAGATTTAGGGTTAATACGAAAACAGGCAAGGCTTTTTAAAGTGCCACAGGACCTTCTATCTGGTGGCCTGCGTGTACATCTGTCTGTCTACCCATCTACCTAAACTTTCTTCTAGTAAAGGAAAACACCAGCAACTCGTGTATCTGGAGGCTATGCCCTCTTATTTGTATACTCACATTTGTGATAGCCCTAAATGCATTTTCAGTTTAACAACAATAACAACAAAATCTTACCTTCCTATATGTGTACGTACACCCCATATCCCCTCCCTCTTGCACCTCCCTCCCTCCCACCCTCCCCATCCCACCCCTCCAGGTGGTCACAAAGCACCGAGCGGATCTCCCTGTGCTGTGCGGCTGCTTCCCACTAGCTATCTGTTTGGTAGTGTCTATATGTCCATGCCACTCTCTCACCTGGTCCCAGCTTCCCCTTAAGCCTGCTCCATGTCTTCAAGTCCATTCTCTACGTCTGGGTCTTTATTCCTGTCCTGCCCCTAGGTTCTTCAGAACCATTTTTTTTTTTTTTTTTTTTTA
>RJWK010056300.1:0-14486 GCA_004363435.1 Platanista minor
TTAGGCACTCATTGCCCGGCTGCTTCCTGCCTTAGATGGAGGTAGAGAAGGTACTCAAGCCTTTCTGAGGTTCAGATTTCCTCCTGCTTGTCTGAGCAGGGCGTTGGGGTGCAGGAGTGCTGTCTCTCAGCAGGAGCGGGCACTGCTGCAAGTGCATCTGAACTCTGAATGATCCAAAGCAGAGCCAGCCTGGCTCCAGGCTGCTGAGGCGCTTGGACACTCAAAAGCTTGCACGAGGTTGATTTTTCAAAAAAACCCCAAAAAACTCTTGTGCCCTAATCATCCACCCCAAAATAGACATCCTGTCAGTCTCACACCAACCTATTTTAATTCTCTGTAGAGGCCTTATATTTTTCTTATTTGAGAATTTGTTTATTTTTGTTATCTCCACTAAAATGTAAGTCTGTGAGAACATTATTTTTGTATTTGCAGCACTTAGAGGAGTGCCTCACATTTATAAAAAACATATTTTTTATACATGCATTAAAATAAATATGAAAATATATATAAGCATATAAAATATGCATAAATGTATAATGTCATTCGTGAGCATCAGATGCAATTAGGGTGCAAGGGTGAATGGATCACACCTGAGTGCTGCTCTCTGGAGGCTGACACACTTGGGTGGTGTGGGGAGAACAGGACCCAGGGCTGGACATGTGGCCACCTGGGTTCTGACCTTCGACAGAGAATGTCCAACTTGTTTTTTTAACGTTTCCACCACCTTTACCCATTTCATCCACCTCCTACCCCTGTCTCCTCTGTCAACCACCAATCTGTTTGCTCTACCTATGAGTTCAGGTTTTTTTAGATCCTATATCATAAGTGAGATTATACGGTATGTGTCTTTCTCTGTCTGACGTGTTGCACTTAGCATGGTGCCCTCGAGGTTCATCCTTGTTGCATATGGCACAGTTTCCTTCTTTTTAGGGCTGTCTACTATTCTCTTGTGTGTGTACCGTTATTTCTTTATCCACTGTTGCATCCCGGGGCACTTAGGGGTCTTCCATGGCTTGGCTATTGTAAATAATGCTGCAGTGAACATGGGGGTGCATGTGTCTTTTCAAGGTAGTGGTTTCATTTTCCTTGGGTAAATACCCAGCATGGGGGTTGCTGGATCATGTGGTAGTTCCTTTTTTTTTTTTTTTTTTTTTTTGACCAACCTCCATACTGTTCTCCATTGTGGCTGAACTAATTTACGTTCCCCCCAACAGTGCACAGGGCTTCCCTCTTCTCCACACCGTCTCCAGCACTTGTTATTCCTTGTCTTGTGGTAATAGCCACTCTAACACATGTGAGGTTACATCTAATTTGCATCTCCCTGATGATTAGGGATGTTGAGCAGCTCTTCATGTACCGGTTGGTCATCTGGACGTCTAGAATGCTCAGTTTTAAAGAAGAAAACTTGGTTTCTTTTGTACCTTTACTTTTTTTTTTTTTTTTTTTTTTTGCGGTACGCGGGCCTCTCACCGTTGTGGCCTCTCTCGTTGCGGAGCACAGGCTCCGGACGTGCAGGCTCAGTGGCCATGGCTCACGGGCCCAGCCGCTCCGCGGCATGTGGGATCTTCCCAGACCGGGGCGCGAACCTGCGTCCCCTGCATCGGCAGGCGGACTCTCAACCACTGTGCCACCAGGGAAGCCCTGTACCTTTACTTTTACTTGGGCTTTATCTTGCTCTGTGGTCCTAGTCACACCTAAAAGAGCCTAGATATCTTCTTTCCTCTCTGGACAAAAAGGAGGGGAAAAAAGTTTTGCTTAAGAAAATTCCATGTTGTCAGACATTTAAACAATATAAAATTCGGAATGTTTAAGCTAGAGAATCATCATGGTGGAAGGAATCTCTGAGATCGACAGTGAGAAATTGAATGTCCAGAAATAGTAAATGACCTAACTGCTCAGGGTTGCTCAGGGCTTTGTCACTGCCCCTCCCACAAGCCGGGGACAGCCTCTTTGGTTCCTCTGATCATTTTCTTAATATCTTCTGCCTTCTCTTCTCTCTTATCAAGAGGTGAGAACCGAAGAGGTGACCCTATGAAATATGATGCTCCCCTTCTTCCTAGAGATAGAGTGATCACAAGGTGTCTCTTGGTGGGCCCTATTGTGTCAGTTGCTTTGAAAACATATGTAGAAAACAGAACCTCTACACGTGTAGAACTAATATAAGGTAGGAAGGAAATAATATTGGTTGAGTTGTCAGTGCGTAGCAGGCACTTAGGTTTTTTGTTTTGTTTTTTTTTTTTGGCACACATTGTTTCTCACTTAATTCTCACAAGGATCCTATGAAGTCTGGCAGTTTTAATCCCATTCTACAAATGAGCAAACCAAGACTTGAAGGTATAAATCAGATTATCCAGCGTCACACAGATTATCAATGGTGAGGTAGGGATTAGAACTCAGGTTGTCCTGGCTCCAAACCTTTCCTGTTTTTGCTTTAGAATGGTGTGTGTATGTCCACTTACACACCAGAATTCTAAACTGGACACTAGCAGTCCTTTCAGCGGAAGCCTTGGAGAGATCTAGGACCCCTTATAACTGCCAGTGCCTGTTCTGAAGGATGCCCTGAACACCTGTCACTTTAATCTCTGGCTTCTGCCCTTGGAGCCAAGGGTCTAACATGGCTGCAAGCGATCAGGCCCATCAGCCCTGATTTCTAGTCGATTTGAGAGAGAGAAACACTAGCAGTCTTTTGTAAGTGGCAACCTGGGTTGAATTTGTTTTACTTTTCACTTTGTAAAGCCTTTTTTCTTGCCTTTCTCTGCTCTACCAGATGGTAATGGCATCATTTGGATGGCAGGCCACTGTTGGATTCCTTTTGTGGCGTGGAGCCAGGTTTATTTCAGGACCCTCTAGGTTTTCTCTGAGCACCTGGTTTCAGCTCTAACCGGTAGAAAGTAATCACGTTTGACATTTGGAGGCATGGAGAACAGGGACTGAGCAAGAAGGCCATACAGCTCATATTAGAACCACTTGCACAAGCAATCGTTTCGTCAGATAATGGCCCCTCACATGGCTGTGTTAACTCGTCCTGTCTGGGAAGGAATTGCTCTTTTGAATTTATAAGCTTCCCTCTTCTCCACAGACGGACAGGCAGCCTCAGAAATATTGGTCTTGCTCAGCATTCTGCCATCCAGAACGGCTTGAGAGATCTGCCCTCGTGATAAATTACAAACATTTATCCAGACATTGTGTTGGGTAGCAATTTAAAAGAGAAGAAACAGCAAATGACAAGGAACAGGCTTATTGTTAATAAAAAGTTCTTTATTGCTGCAGAACTTGGCGCTGGCCAGCACATTCCAAATCCCCACACCCACGTATAGGTGCAAAATGCAGAGGGTACATAGCTGCTGCTACATCCACCAGTAACTTTACCATCACCACCAGTAACATTATCACCATCACCACCATTACCGTCAGCACCACTTCCATCACTGGTACCATCACCATCAGCACCATCATCAACTCCACCATCACCATCACCACCATCATCCCCACCATCAACACATCAACAACTCCACCATCGCTACCACCATCACTATCACCTCCACTGCCACCATTACCTCTGCCACCACCACCATCAGCATCACCACCGTCAGCACCATCACCACTACGTGTTTCTTAATGTCAGATCCTGTGCTAAGCACTTTGTGGACATTATCTTATTTAATCTCCATGGCACTGCTGGGAGGTAGTGGTTTTGAAACCAACTCTGCTTGACATGTGGTCTCTCACCCACGCCGGGGACTCAGGAGAGCCAGAATTTGGCTGTTCCCATGCCTTCTTCATCCGAGCCTCTGTCATCTTCCTTCTCAGTCTCATGACTGTCTGTTACATTTGCATGATGCTTTGTCATGCTTTTTAAATCACTTCCTCAAATATTGAATTATTTCTTCTGCGACTGTCTTTTCAGATAATTACAATGATTATAATTTTCCACATGAGGAAACTAAGATTCAGCAAGTTTTAAATGGCTTGCCTGTCCTCATCTACCTCAGATTTAGAACTCTTCTTCTTATACTATTGTAGAGGAAAGGGGTTGGGCAAAGAACATAGAAAATCCCTTTGATCACAATGAGTGACCAAGCCCTTGCAGCTACTTTCTTAGAGCTTTATGCCTCATCCCTAGCGATTCTAACTCATGAGCTCTTGGGTGACAGCAGGGAATGCGTCTCAAATATGTTTTTGCCCTATGTTGCCGTTATTTCTCGTCATTGCTGGGACTTCATGGAGGAGGTGGCACCGGACTGGGCTAGGACCTTGACAAGTTGAGATGGAGCATGCGTCCTACAGACAGGTGGCTTGGTGGGCCAAGTTCCAGAGGCCAGGAGTCCTTGTGGTCTTTGGGGCCAGGCTAAGCAGCCCACGTGAGCTGTTGCTTAGGGTCGGGAGCATGGCCACTGGATGCTAGGCTGAAAAGGCATGTCAGAATCACATGGTGTGTCAATTTCCAAATAAAACTCAGATGTTATGTCTTTTAGATAAGGAGGTGGCAAGTAACTTGGACAGAACTTCTTTCCTCCTTATGGAAGAATAACCTGCCAGCACAGGTTGGCTCAGAAAAGTCTGGAGGGAAGGGGCAGGGCAGGTGAACGGGGCCAGCTCTCGTGGCTGTGGCTGCAGAAGGGGACGGAGGAGAGATTTGAGGGGCACCGGGGCAGCTCCGGACACTGTGGGTAGAGGAGATGTGAATGCAGGTGCTGGAGCTGGACAGAGCCGTTACCATGATATTTCTCTGGGTGATGCCCCTTTATGGATGGTCCACGAACCATATGCCTTTCTTGGGGGAGAGGCTGCCTTGTGATACTGCTGCGATCACAAATCTCTGATGCTTTTTTCTTCCTCTGGCCTCTTGCCATCATCTTGCTTTTTTCCTTCTTGCTGAAAATCTAACACTCAGGATGTCTGCTCCTCTGGATGCACTGCTTTGCATTTCTGTATCTCCTACCACACCTCTCTGACCTGCCCATAATTCTCCTTTTTCAGGTCAATTTTACTGACTTCCCTGGCATTGGAGAACCTCCTGACTCCATGCCCTCTGCACATTTCCTTATCGTCTTAGGTGTTCGTCTTCTGAGCATTAGTGTGTCATTACCTACAATCCCTAAGCTCCAGCAGAGCGAGGAGCTGCTGAGAACTCATATATCCCTCAAACAGTGGTGGGTCCTCTGCAAGAGGGACACTGAAGCTGTATCCCCTAGCAAATTGGCACTTTAATTGGTAATTCTGCTCAGTCACAGCCCAGACCTTCTCACCCCTTCCTCTTCCACCTGATCCTTGCTTATCAGCCATTAAATGTTCTGGCCCTTCATTGCTTTCAGCCTTTCCTCCAAACGTCTCTGGCCTGGGTTCTGAATTCTGATGACTACTCACCAGGCCGTTCTGCTGACCTCGAAGGGAAGTGATTTATCCATCTTGTAAATAATGCTGTGGCATAACTTGGAAGCAAGTGGAGGGGGTGTCTGTCTAGATAGAAAATTGAAGATGTCTGGTTTCCATTCCCTGAGGACGTGGGGGGAGCTGGCCATTCTCAGCTCTCTCATGATCAGCTCCCTGATGTTTTCAGTAATCAGAGCAGGATGGATGCACGGACAGGACTCCTCCTAAGCTCGTCTCCCTTCTGAAGGTATCTGTGACTGACTGCATTTTGAATTTTACCTGACAAGTGTTGAGGAACTCATTCTGACCTAGACCTGATCGCACCTTCCAGGCTGATGTGCTCCATCTCAAGGGGTGCAGATCCAGGGGCCTCTAAATCAGACCACCTCACTCTCTCTGCAAGTCTGCCAGCGGCTTTCCTCCGTAACGGCCCGTCTCTCTACACTCTCTCTCATTGCTGTTCCCACTGCCACTGTCCTGGCTCAGGACCACATCAGTCCCGAAGGGACAAGTTACGTATCCAGCCCGCGAATGTTTATTGAGTCTCCACCATGTGGCAGGCCTTGTTCTGGGCCCGTGGATATTATAGCACTGAAGAAAAGCAGAGCCAGTCCTTGTTTTCAGATGAGCATCCCAGTGGGTAGATACGAATGTCAACGGTGTCTGTGGTGGTGGTGATAGAAACAAAGGGAAATACAGCGGGGCAAGGAGAGAGGGTGGGATGGGGACCACGGTCAGAGAAGGCATTCGGGTGAGGGGGACGTCTGGCAGATACCAGTTGGAATTGAGGGATGGAGCCATGTGGGCACCTGCTAACAGCCTTCCAGGCAGAAGCACCTGGAAGGGGCCTCTTGGGGCAGGTTGTGGGTGGAGGTGCCCTGGGACCGCTCCCTGGGCTCAGCACCAACTACGCGCTCCCAAAACGTGGTGGCGGGGAGGGGAGGGAGAAAGGTGGGATCCACGGGACCCCAGAGGGCTGGGCTGGCACGGTCCAAGGTCGTAAAGACACCTTCCCTCTGGGGCTGGGGGAGCACACGGGGACAAACCAGGGTGTCCGGTGGCAGAGACAGGAGAGGGCCAGGGTTTCAGAAAGAGAGAAGGAGCTGACATCGTCCAGCTCCTATAATCTAGCGGTCTAGACTATTAGAGATATTCTGTAGAACTTACATCCTTTAGTCATCTTCAGAGCCCTGGGAAGTAAGAGTCACATGTACAGGCTCCAGCACACACAGCTCTGGGGCTGAGTCGTTGCATTCTAGCTGTGTCACATGTGAGATGACTCGGAACCTCAGTTTCCACACCTCCCACTGGGGCTGAGAACACCTGCATCACAGGGCCATCCTGCAGGGTAGAGACGTAAGGAAAACGTGGAAAACCCCAAAAGAGGGTTTGACACAAAACAGGTACTCAGGGAATGCGATTCTTATTCAGAGTCTTGTTTTACTTTTCATTTCTGATTGCAGTGCTTTGACGTCATGAGAACAACTGTGAGCAAGAAAGCAAACAGACGGGCCTTCCATCAATCACATTCCCCTGTAATATAATGTGCGCCGCGTGCTGTGTAGCTAACCAGCACACACCTCACCCCTGTTCGGAAGGATAGACTCTGAGGCTTAGTGAGACAGGTCACTCCCACAGGATGACCCGCTGGGGTCCTGCACAGCAGTGTCGAGTCTAACGACAGAAGAGCAGAAGTGGTCCACATGACCTACCTGCCCAGACTTGAAATGTATCACGTTTCATCCTAATGGTGAAAACTATGTAGCTGTGGAAAAGAATGGAGTGGCTCTCCACATGCTGATACAGGATGCACCCAGGTTAAATTGTTAAGTGAAAAAAAGCGAAGTTTATCAGTAGATTGAATGATGTGCTACAGTTTGTAAAGAAAAAAAGGGAGAGGGAGAGAATACGTGTGTGTGTGTGTGCGTGTGCAAAGCTTACCTAAACATAAAATGCCTCTGGAAAGGTTAGCCAACATCTGGTAGGATTAGTTGCTTTCAAGGAAAGGGACTGAGTGGCAGGGGACAGGATAAGGACATTTTTCTCAGGTAAACCTTGCTGTACTTTTTGAATTTGGGGCCATGTGTTACCAAAATCATCCAAGTTACAGAGCCGGCATCCAAAGGGGAACCTCCCTGACTCCAGACTTCTTCCCAATCCCATACTGGGGACGGGCTGTTATCAGGGAGTCTGCCCCAGACGTGCCATTAGAAGGGCTCCGGGCACTGCCTGCCTGTTAATTTTGGCTGCTTCTTTTGTCCTCAGGGAAAGAAAGGTGAGACAGGCCCTCCTGGAATCCCTGGATTGCTGGGGCAGCAGGTAACTACTATCTTTAAATCCTCTTCCTTAGCAACACTTTATTACTCTGGTTAAATAAATGATGGGGCCACGATTCTCAGGTTGTAACCAGAATCTTGCGTGGTCACCGCGTCAGAGCATTAAAAAAAATGTTCGGTGGGACACTCGCCCTCCCATGCCCCTTGCTCCCCCCGCCTCCCGTCTCAGGGGCTGGGAGAATGGCCATTTGGTCTCCTGGAGGGGTTTAGGCCTAGAGGAGGGCAGACGCTCCTCTCCTCCCCATCCCCGTCCTTGCCTTCCTCCCCCTCCGCTTTCAGACTCAGCTCTGGTGTAACGTCCTCTGGCCCCAGGCTTCGTCCAGCTCCCGCTCCCACACAGCCTCACGTGTGCTGGCCCCGTGGCCCCCCGTGGACCTCCACAGCCAGCCCGCCAGGTGGGCAGGCTCAGGGTCACCGCCCTCATTTTACAGACGAGGAGTGAAACTCCCAGATGCACAGAGACTCGCCAGGAGCCACGCACCGCTCAACAGACACCTCCCTCCCTCCCAGGCCCCCTTATCTGTGAGTGTGTGTCACTGTGAGCACTCCCTGCCTCCGACACACACACCTTAGTGTGGACGGAGCAAGGCGCCCGGCACTGGAGGGTGTCCAGAGCTCCCTTCATTCTCCCTTTGTCCCCTGCACCAAAGCTCGCCACCAGGTCCCCAGCCCCAGCCTCCCCCAGAGCAGGGTCGGTAAATTCCTGGGGAAGCAGTGTGCTGGGGGGGAAGCCCAGTTGGGGGTAGGGGGGAGGTTAGGAGGTTAGATTCCCAGCCCTTGGCCCCTTTCTGGCTGTGGCCTCTTGGACAAGTCACGTTACCTTCTGAACTTCAACCTCATCATTTGTCACAAATACCAAGAAAAGGAAAAGGGGAGGGGCGATTCGAAGAGAAGATGAGGGGATGCGACCCGGGTGATGGGGGTGTCCCGGAGGCACAGAGAGCACCGGGCAGGGCGCTCTCCTGTCCTCCTGGGTGTGGTGGCCGCAGGCAGGCAGGCAGGCAGGCAGGCGGGTGGGATCACTAAGGGCTCGTCCACGGGCCGCCCCTGCGCTGCGGTAAATGGTTGGCTCTGGCGCCCACCTGTTCTGGGCCGTGTCCACCTCCATGTCCGAGTCCCATGGTGTTGACCACACTGTCATTTGAAATTGTTGGGGAGGCACCCCCCAGAGGACACTGCTAACTGCACTTCCAAAACCCACTTTTCCCATGCTGACATAGGAGGTGTGTGATGGGCACCCCGCACGCAAATCTCAGGCTTCATTTCAGTCCCTGGCATTTGGGTCAGACTATAGCCCGGGATAAGGGACTGTAAAATCAGCCATTATTCATGGTCTTCTAAAGATTCCACATTCACTGTGGCATTTTGATGTTCATAGTGAAAGGCAGAGTGTTTTTGTTTTATGACCTTGCTTTCCAGTGAGCAAAGCTTGTGTGTTTCAAAAATTCACCATGAATCCAGCTCCATCAAATCGCTTTAAGTTACAGATTTTTTGCCTATAACTTTTTGTTGACTACTTTGGAAAATATATTTATTTCTTTCATTTTTAATTTTGAAACCATTTTCCTTCAGCAAATCTTTGCTGAATGCCAAGCACTGAGCTGGTGCTGTGGATAAAAACGCGATCAGCTTTCCCACAGCAGGGATTTTGCCAGAAATAGGGCACCCGATATATTCGGGGATCTCAGTGGTTCAGAACCAACGTAGAGTGTATAATATGTCCTACCTGGCACCCCACATTGGATCACCACCCAATGGATGCAAAGGTGCATTCAAGCCTTCCACGCCCACACTGAGAGCAGTGTTTCCCTGGTGGATCACTTCCCATCTCTGTAATTCACCCTTCCTGACATATCTGAATACTCACCTTCCCTGGGCCTGGTCACGGTTTTCTCCTGCTTGCCATCCGTGCATTTGTTCATTGGTTCACTCATTCAGCAGGTATTTACTAAATGGCCACTGTGTGCAGATTCAGCTCTGGCGATGGGAAACCTAGCAGCCACTGTCCATGCCCGGAGGAGCCAGATGTAATGGGGCAGAAAGAGAGGCACAGAGAGTCTGACAATCCTGTGAGCTGAGTCCTGGGAGAGGGGTATTCAGAGCTCTGGTTCTGGGGGAGAGGTCGTCAGCCTCTCTCGGGCCCAGAGGAGGGTCCCTTTGGTGATCTGGAAAATCAAGGTTGGCTCTGTTGCAGCAGAAACTAAGTCATATGGTTTCCTGCTCTGATGAGAAGACGGCAGAGGGCACATATGTTTAGTTTCTGCTCTTGTCAAGCACTCTCAGTGGTGTTCGTATATGATCGTGTGTATAACCACCTGTAATAACCACCTGTGAGAAAGCAATGCTTAGCCCATTTACAGTCTAAAGAAATTGAGCTCAGAGTTTAATTAGCTTTGCTTGTAACGGGAAGAGCCAGCACTGCAGCCTCAGAGTGAGCCAAGCCCCAGGGCGGCTGGCATCCCAGAAGATGCTTTTGGTGCCTCTTTCAAGCTGAAAATTTTCACCTGCTGGAATGTTTTAGACTCAGTATACACATTCTACGTGGTGGCTCCTGTATCCTGGCAGCCTTTTAGGAAAAGTGGAAATCTGTGTCTGGTCTGGGCAACTGTTTATGCAAAGACAGTGCTGCAGTCAGGATGGCAGGAAGCCTCTTGAGTTGGTGGGAACACAGCCAGGGAAGGGGCCAACCGCAGACGGCTGAGTGGGTTTGAGGTCCTGGGCCTCTACGTAGGAACCCTCCTGAGGGGGGCAGTCATTGTGCCCCTGGAGTTACATACTGAGAGGAGGACTCACAATCAGGAACAACTTCCGAAAAAAGCAAACATTACCAAGTCACGCAGGGCGTGTGATTGCCGTGCTAATTTATGCAAGTAATTTTCGTTCATCTTCAAATTCCATCCAGCTTTATACATCTACTCCAATTGGAACTTGGTTGTTAGGAATAGTTATTTGCCATTCCATTATTAATAATGATAATTGGGTTAATTGGTTATTTATACATCATCACTGTAATCACTGAGCACATTAAGTAGCTGTTTAGTCACCATCGTATTAAGAAGGATCAAACGTTCTATTAATAATAATTAGACTTATTGTTAATTGATAGTCATTACTTAGTTTTTTTATTAGTAATAATTAAAGCAGTTATTTTGTTGTTAACATTTAGATCTATTGGCTCATTTGTCACTCTCTTTCATAATTAGATGGATGGGTTATTTAGGTATTTTCATTGATGATAAAAAGAGAAGAGAGTGAAAACCTCCCATGAGCTGAGCTGGTGTCACGCACACCTTCGTTAATCCAGCCATACGAGGCCACCCCTCTTTTTTTTATCACTCTCTCCTGTCTGCGTTTAATTCTGCAGCAGCCCTTCCCCGAGCTCCAGCCCCTGGGCAGCTCCACCCGCTGCCTCAGACACTCTCATCGAACACCCAGCTTTCTTCAGCAGGACGGCTGGTGCCCACCCCGTCCAGGTGCGCTCCCCGCCGCCGTGTCCCCGCCTCGGCAAAGGGCCCCATCGCCTATCCAGTCCTTCAGGGTCGTCCTCGTCCCTTTGCTCCACACACCCGACCTGCTGTGAAGTCTTGTCCACTTCTCCTTCCAAATACAACCAAGTCAGACCGGCTCTCGCCGTCCCGATTCTAAAGCCCAGGCCCCGGCCATCCTGGCCCCCAGCTGCCCCCTCCCACCGCGGCACCCCACCACCTTCCCCGGGGCCCCGTCCCCTGCTCGCTTCACTCCTTCCCACTGACCCCGTCAGTCCTGCCAACGCACGGAGGTCCATCCAGTCTCAGGACCCTGAACCCACTGTTCTCCCTTCCCCGGACTTTCTGGCCACTCAGTGCTCAGCTTAAACGTGGCCCCTTCTGCGGGGCCTGCCTTGACCAGCCCCGGCTAGGACGGCCCCTCAGTTAACAGTCGCGGTGACTTCATCCCTAGGACTTCCAGTCCCCAAAATGGTCCCTTTGCTTGCTTCCACACTTGTTCTCTCTGTCATCGCAGCCCCCTCACCAGCTTCTAACGCCTCCGGGGCCTGACAAGCCACGTCCTGCGTCCTGGCTCGTGGGAGCGCCCTGCCCAGAGCTGGCAGTGGCCCAGGACTTGAGGATCCGCCTGCCCCCCGCCACCTCCCTCCTCCTCGTTTCTACCTCCCCTCCTGATACTCTTCCCTCGGTAAACAGTGATTGAACATCGTCCCTGTGCCCTGCGAATAAGGAGGTGAACAAAACCAGACACGGTCTCTGCCCTCCTGGGCCTTAAAATCCAGTGGGAAAATGCTGGACTCTCCCTGTTTCTATTTTTTGAAGTTATTTCCCACTCTTCATACTTTATCCCTAAAGCCTGGGAGAAAATTTAGCAGTCAGTTTGTCCAATTTTTACAGCTGCTTTTTAAAAATAAAAGCCACACGTATGAACTAGAAAAATGCAAAGCTCCCCTGGTTGACGTAAAGGTGGGAGCTCAGGAGGGTCTCCCTCAAAACATGCACACAGGACGTGCCTCTGAACGCAAGTCCTTGGAACCCTGGTTTCCGCCTGGTCCGCGCACAACATCCGCGTCAGTGACAAGGGGAGGGTGACTTGCCTCTGGCTCCTCGGAGAGTCCCTGGCCGCATGGAGACTGGCCTTTTCAGTCTTGACTTTCCTTTGGCCACGTTTCTTTCCTGAAACCCTAATATCCTCACCTATGAAAGAGGCATAATAGCGCAGAGAGTCTTTGGCTTTCGAGCAGCTTTTTAAAAGAATTTATTTTATTGAAGTGTAGTTGATTTACAGTGTTGTGTTCATTTCTGCTGTACAGCAAAGTGACTCAGTTATGTGTATACACATTCTTTTTCATATTCTTTTCCACTACGGTTTATCCCAGGCTATTGACTACAGCTCCCTGGGCTCTACAGTAGGACCTTGTTGTTTATCCATCCTCTACATAATAGTTTGCATCTGCTCACCCCAAACTCCCACTGCATCCTCCCCCAACCTTGGCAACTACACATCTGTTTTCCACGTCTGTGAGTCTGTTTCTGTTCTGTAAATAAGTTCATTCGTATCATTTTTTTTAGATTCCACATGTAAGTGATATCATATGATATTTGTCTTTGTCTGACTTACTTCATTTAGTATGATAATCTCTAGGTCCATCCATGTTGCTGCAAATGGTATTATTTCATTCTTTTTTATGACTGAGTAATAATTCTATTGCATGTATGTACCACATCTTCATTATCCATTCGTCTGTCGATGGACATTTAGGTTGTTTCCATGTCATGGCTGTGGTGAACAGTGAAGCTTGTAGCAAGTAGGGGGGTTTTTTGTTTTGTTTTGGTGGGAGGAAGGCAGCTTCTTTGTGCCTACAAATCCCAATGCCAGTATGTGCAGAACAAAACAGAAAATTCATAAATTGCTTTGATTTAGTAATGAGCCATCTAGTTTCATTTGGAAACTTACCAACTAAGTGACTCAAATGGCCTTTCTGTTTGGGGTTTCGTTTAACTTATTTTTCAAGCGAAAGAGAAGATAAAGTGAGGGTACTAATTAAAGTCAACCAGAAGTCTGGGCAGGGGGATTAGTCCAATCTAAACAGTAGTTGTTGCCCGCCACTGATAAGGTCCCCAAGGCCACTGGAAGATTGTGAAGTGCCATATGCACCATCCAAGACAGCTGATGTTATTATGCTCAGCTGTGTGTGGAGTGCGCTAGGATCCGGGAGATGTAAACGCCTCACCAGAGCCTTCCACCAGTGGCGTCACTGGGTTCCGGCACTGTCTTCACGCCCCCAGCTACCCCATGGGAATCTCTCTCTACTTGAGGCTCTGAAGGGCCTGTAACTCACATCCCAGACTAACCCCTCCCCCCCACTCCAACCCCACATCTCTTCCTTCCCCTGCAGAGTCGATTTCCCGGAAAAGCCTCTCCTCCTTTTAGTGTCTCAGGTGGCATCCAACCCCCGCCAGATGCTCACCTGTCACCGCTGAACTACGGTGCAGACCATCCCCTGGTCTGCATCCCTCCCCACCACCCACTTAACACGGGGCCCAGCCTCACTGGCGTCTTGCCTGCGCCGTGGTTTCACTGTCTCCTGGTCTGTCTCTTCCAGGATTCCTTCTCTCTAGTGATCCTAAGGACAGCAGAATATCTTCCTAAGCACAGATCTGACTGTGTCTGTCTTCTAGAACACCTCTGTTATTTGTTTGTTTGTTTGTTTTTAATTTTTATTTTATTTTATTTTTTCTTTTTTTCTTTTTTTTACATCTTCATTGGAGTATAATTGCTTTACAATGGTGTTAGTTTCTGCTTTATAACAAAGTGAATCAATTCTACATATACATATGTTCCCATATCTCCTCCCTCTTGCGTCTCCCTCCCTCCCACCCTCCCTATCCCACCCATCCAGGTGATCACAAAGCACCGAGCTGATCTCCCTGTGCTATGCGGCTGCTTCCCACTAGCTATCTGTTTTACGTTTGGTAGTGTACATATGTCCATGTCACTCTCTCACTTTATCACAGCTTACCCCTCCCCCTCTCCATATCCTCAAATCCATTCTCTAGTAGGTCTGTGTCTTTATTCCCGTCTTGCCCCTAGGTCCTTCACGACATTTCATTTTTTCTTAGATTCCATATATATGTGTTAGCATACGGTATTTGTCTTTCTCTTTCTGACTTCACTCTGTATGACAGACTCTAGGTGCATCCACCTCACTACAAATACTCCATTTTGTTTCTTTTTATGGCTGAGTAATATTCCACTGTATATATGTGCCACATCTTCTTTATCCATTCA
>RJWK010056301.1:0-14485 GCA_004363435.1 Platanista minor
TGTATTTCTGGTGTGTCTGTGGGGAAGAAGGTAATCTCCGCGTTTTACTCTTCCGCCATCTTGTCTCTCCTATTTGTAGTTTTTTAAGGAACCTCCATACTGTTCTCCATAGTGGTTGGACCAATTTTCATTCTCACCAAAAGTGCAAGAGTGTTCCCTTTTCTCCACACCCTCTCCAGCATTTATTATTTGTAGATTTTTTGATCATGGTTATTCTTTTCTTAATAATTAGTTTTGGGCTTCCCTGGTGGCGCAGTGGTTGAGAGTCCGCTTGCCAATACAGGGGATACGGGTTCGTGCTCCGGTCCGGGAAGATCCCACATGCCGCGGAGCGGCTGGGCCCGTGAGCCGTGGCCGCTGAGCCTGCGCGTCCGGAGCCTGTGCTCCGCAACGGGAGAGGCCACAACAGTGAGAGGTCCGCATAGTGCCAAAAAAGAAAAAAAATTAGTTTTTATTGGAGTACAGTTGCTTTAGAATGTTGTGTTAGTTTCTACTGAGTAGCAAAGTGAATCAGCTATAAGTTTACATATATCCCCTCATTTTTGGATTTCCTTCCCATTTAGGTCACCACAGAGCACTGCGTAGAGTTACCTGAGTTATAAGGTAGGTTCTCATTAGTTATCTATTTTATACATAGTGTCAATAGTGTATGTATCAATCCCAGTCTCCCAATTCATCCCACCTCCCCTTCCCCCCTTGGTGTCCATATGTTTGTTCTCTACGTCTGTGTCTCTATTTCTGCTTTGCAGATAAGTTCATCTGTACCATTTTTCTAGATTCTACATACAAGAGGTATTATACGATATTTCAATATTTGTTTTTCTCTGTCTGACTTCACTCTGTATGACAATGTCTAGATCCATCCACATCTCTACAAATGACCCAATTTCATTCCTTTTTATGGCTGAGTAATATTCCATTGTATACATGTACCACATCTTCTTTATCCATTGCTCTGTTGATGGACGTTTAGGTTGCTTCCATTTCCTGGCTATTGTAAATAGTGCTGCTGTGAACATTGGGGTGCATGTGTCTTTCTGAATTACAGTTTTCTCTGGTTATATGCCCAGTAACGGGATTGCTGGATCATATGGTAATTCTATTTTTAGGTTTTTAAGGAACCTGCATACTGTTCTCCATAGTGGCTGTATCAATTTACATTCCCACCAACAGTGCAAGAGGGTTCCATTTTCTGCACACCCCCTCCAGCATTTGTTGTTTGTAGATTTATTTTTTTTTTTGCTGTACGCGGGCCTCTCACTGTTGTGGCCTCTCCCGTTGTGGAGCACAGGCTCCGGGTGTGCAGTCTCAGCGGCCATGGCTCATGGGCCCAGCTGCTCCGCAGCATGTGGGATCTTCCCGGACCGGGGCACGAACTCGTGTCCCCTGCATCGGCAGGCAGACTCTCAACCACTGCACCACCAGGGAAGCCCTGTTTGTAGATTTTTTGGTGATGGCCATTCTGTCTGGTGTGTGGTGATACCTCATTGTTTTGATTTGCATTTCTCTAATAATTAGTGAAGTTGAGCATCTTTTCATGTGCCTGTTGGCCATCTGTGTGTCTTCTTTGGAGAAATGTCTATTAGGTCTTCTGCCCTGTTTTTTTATTGGGTTGTTTGTGGGTTTTTTGACATTGGATTGTATAAGCTGTTGGTATATTGTGGTATCTTGACTGTGGTGGTGGATTCATGAACCTGTACATGTGATAAAGTTGCATAGAACTACACACACACACACACACACACACACACACACAAGTGCTAGTAAAATTGGGGGAATCCAATTAAGATTTGTGGATTGTATCAATGTTAATGTCCTGGTTGTGATATTATACTATAGTTTTATACAGTGTTACCATTGGGGGAAACTGGATGAAGAGTTCACAGGCTATCTCTGTATTTTATCTTATGACTTCATGTAAATGTACAATTATCTCAGTTAAAATTTCACCTAAAATACTACTGATCTCTTAGTATTACCTGCCATGGATTATAAGAAGCACTATTTAATGGCAAGCTTAATTTAATAACTTAAGGAAAAAGAAGAAATGCACTGCCTCATTATATCTATATATAGATGGCAGGATAAATCCTGACTTGAGAAATTATTAAAATGTGTGAGGGAGGGAGAAACGATAACTTAAATCAAGTAAATATGATAGTTTCTAGCAGCTTCTCTACCCTTCCCCCAACTTGGATCTTCTAGTTCTCTTTCTTCTTCCTGTTCTCTCTTCAGATACCCAAAGCTCTCATTAAGCCTAATTCCCAAAGGAAGGAAAACTGGAAAAAGTCAAACTGGAAAAAGTCACACAATTAAAAGTTGCTGACTTTTAATCAATTTGTTGCTTTTCCCTCATCTCTGCCCACCCTCCATCCCAACTCGTCTTTGAGCCCTATATAGAGACTTGTATATAGTGCTCTTTAAATATTTGGTAAAGCTCATAAGAAAATTTTAAAAGAGGATTGCTGATTAGGGTAATTCCTAGGTTGGAGAAATAACTCTCTAATGGTGAAACGTTCCACACCTTGGCATCTGGTTGGGGAAGGCAGTTAGGGATGGGGACCTTTCCTGGTTCTGTTCAAATAGCCCAACAGAACCTCCTACCCACTCTAATCTCATCCACACACAAAGCTCATCTTTTCCCAAATTTATGTTTTCAGGTTAAAAAAAAACTCAGCCCAAAAGTGTAAGGGTGTGTACACCTTGAGAAATCAGCTTGTCATTAACCCAAATGTGACTACTGGTGGGTGTTCTAGATCTATCAGATGATGATTGCTGATGAGAACTTTGTCTTCTAAATTCATGATCTCGCTGCTTCTGTCCTGGGAAAACACTTTTCAAATGTTGTTCCTGGTGTATTGGAGGTAATATTTAAAGATTTCGCCCTCTGGCTTCAAAATTCCTCCATGGATGATGTTAATTAAGTTGAATTCCGATTTATGCAAAATGCAGTAAAATAACTCCATGTTTTAATTATCGGCAAACCAATTTTCATTTGCTTAGAGTAGATATAATTTAAAATAAAAGCCAATATACCACAACTTTTCACGACGTTACTCTTCTACTTAGCTTAGATAGTAGGAGAATATTTTAAAATGTTATCCAAATGTGTTTTCCGTGTTTGGTAGGTAGGCTTTATTTAAAAAAAGAAAGAGAAGAACAGTCACTTGCTGTTTCGTCATGAAGATTATGCCAAGACACGGAGGCTTACTGTCCTGGGAAGAGGTGGGTATGGCATAGGACACATGATCTTTGCTTAGCTTGACATTTCAACTAGATTCTTAAAAGCCCTTCCTAGGACAATAATCTTGAAAGGCAGACTAACAAGGGAAAGCAAAGGCTTTTCTCAGGATTCCCAAAGTTGGGCTCTTATAAAATAGAAATCGGAGCTTAGAGGGTTGACCATGGAAAAGGCATAGAGTAGGAAGGATGAGGACCCCGCGTAAGGAAGGGGGGCTACCACATGCAGGAGAGGGAGCCCCCAGTTCTGAGAGGTGAAGCTGGAAGAAGCAAATGTTCCCCCCATCTCCCCAGCCTTCTCACCCTCCAAATCGGGCATGGAGGCTGAAGGAACGGGTGGTAGAAGCATCCACGTAAGCTTGTGAGAACCTGAAAGCACTGGGGTAAGTGACCACCTCACCAGGCACATCCTGAATTACTACGAGCGTCTCAGGAACCTGCGACAGCGTTGGGTTGCATCCTCCTGGACGAGGAAGAAGTGAGGTGACATCAGCCTCACAGCCTTGTGTACTCGTACCCAGAAGGCAGGAGGGAGTCCCTGGGCTCCTGACTCGGGCGTGGAAGCATTGAGAGGGCAGAGGTACTCGAGAAGGCCTGAGGAGACCTCACAGAACTTGGGAACCTTCCAGTGGAGGCAATGGTAAGGGCCGCCGTCATCAGCAGGGGGTGCTGGCACAATGAGCAAAGACCAGCCAGCCCTCAGTGGAGACCAGGGCAGGATGCCAAGTGATCAGGTGAGCCAACCTACCCCACCCCCCTCAAGAAGAGCAGGAGGACCAGGCCATCTTTCCCCAGCCATAAAAATGCACCTGGTCACCATATCAGAACAAAAAGAGGAGGAGGAATCCTTGGCAGGGAGGCAAAATTCTGAAAAGCTGAGTAACAACCCGAAAGAAGCAATGAAAGCAAGAGGAAACTGAGATGTCTATAATCAGCTCCATCAATGGAGACAGGTGCTTCAGAGCAAGAAATCAAGTTAGATTTCTGTACACCCCAGTTTGTGAGTTTCAAATGTTGACAGCGGTACACTTTTTAAAGTATAGTTTAAAAGTATACAGGTTCGTGCCCCAGTCCGGGAAGATCCCACATGCCGCGGAGCGGCTGGGCCCGTGAGCCATGGCCGCTGAGCCTGCGCGTCCGGAGCCTGTGCTCCGCAACGGGGGAGGCCACAGCAGTGAGAGGCCTGCGTACCGCAAAAAAAAAAAAAAAAAAAAGTATAATTTATTCAAAGAAGAAGGGGCGTAAGAGTTGTGGCAAATGCATGGGAGTGACGAAGAGGGCTTCAGTTTGAGGGCTACTGCTTAATTTCTTGTCTGGGTGGCCGGTTAGTGCTGCCAAAACAGGAAATGAGGAAGAATGCGGATTGGCAGAAGGAGATGGGGTGGCAGTGGGCCCGGGACCATGGTTAGAGGTGCCGCTGGGATAAAGAGTTGGAGACGCTGGGAGGCAGGGGCCTTCTTGCCCTCTGCCTGCCTGATACGACCACCCACTCTTTCTGGGGTGTGAGCTGGCCTCAGGAATGTTGACACACTGAGCCTATTGTGCCTACAAATCTGTGCTTCACATTCCTCAGGTAGGCTCCCTTCCAGTGAAAGCTTTCCATTTCTTAAAAGACACCAGTTCAGGTTCCCCCAGCTCTATTTATGAAGGCTTTCCCACTCCCCAGCCTGGTTGTCATGGTCATCTATTGCTGCATAATAAATTACCCCTGAACTCAGTGACATCAGACAACCACTTATTATGCTCATGGGTTCTGTGGTTCTGTGGGTCAGGAATTTGGACCGGGAGCAGCAGGAATGGTTTATCTGGGTTATACAGTGGGGCCCCAGAGGGCGATGATGACCTGACAGCCGGGGGCTAGAATCGTCTGCAGGCTTGTTCACTAACGTGTCTGGGACCTTAGCTGAGGTTCTTGGCCAGAACACCTACACATGACTTCTCTGGGTAGCTTGGGCTTCCTCACAGTATGGTAGCTCAGTTTCAAGGATGAGTATCCCAAGGAAGAGAGAGGCAGGTAGAAGATACACTGCCTTTTCTAGTCTAGTCTTGGAAGTCACATGTCACTTCTACTGCATTCTATTCGCTGAGGCAGTTACAAAGCCCCACCCAGGTTGAAGGGGAGGGAGAATGGATTCCACCTCTGGAGGGGGGAACGGCAAGTTTCTGGAAAAGCATATGGAACTGGAAATATTGTTAAGGCCATTTTTGGAAAATATCATCTGCCTCAGAGGTCTATTCCCTTTCGCAGTACAAGACTAGGAGCCATTAGACACCCTTCAACCCACTTCCTGTCCATCTCCTCATTTTACTGGGGTCTTATTCCACATTCTTCCCCTTTCCACCCTCTTTCAAAATGAGTGTTCCTCTGTACCTTCAGGGCTCACTTCCCCATACATCCTCTTGACCTACCTCTCCTCACCCCAGCCTGCCCCAGTTACTCTCCTGTAATAAAAGCCGCTTGCATATGCAGGTGTCACCTGGTCCTCTTCACATCCCTCTGTGGGAATTGGGGCTTGGGAAACTGATGGAAAAAGTGCTGATGATCTGGCTACTATTATTGCTGTAAGAAGCTGTCCTTCGTCTCTGATCCCGGAGTCTGTGTTTTCTACCGGCATCCATAAAACTGTGGCAGGCTAGCTTGTTAGATTGCAAGCAGGGTAAGCTCTTACCCTTTACAGTTCTTGACACCTACTTTGTGCCACGCACTCCACATACAATATGGCTAATCTTCACAATAACCCTGTGGTCTAGGTGTCAATAGCCCCCATTTTCTAGATGAAGAAACAGATTCTAAGAGGCTTAGAAACTCACTCAAGTAAGTGGCAGTGTTTGGATTTGAACTCAGGACTGTCAGTTTCCAAAGCTGTGCTTCCCACAGTTCTGTAGGAATTCTGTGGCCATAGCTTCTCTTTGCTTCAGAGAAAGAGTGAATCTTGGTTACTTAATCACTGGCCAGTGTCCCAAAGATTATTCACCTACTGTAGAGGTGAACAGAGCCGTTCCAAGAATTGTCTTCTACTTGACTTGTGAAGTCTTTGGAAATTCAGGGCTACTTGAAAGAAAAATCTGTCTTCACTATATTTTATTTCTTTGCGGCTTTTAACATATATTTTCTGTTATTACAAAGCTCCACGTGGAATTTGAGAATCTGGCAGTTGGAAACTTTTCTCAAGGAAGAGAAACGTTGAGACATTTGTTCTTGGAAAAAATAAATCCATGTATGTGACATGTATACCCGCACATGTATACAATGGAGCAATCTATTCAGGATTTATTTTTATTCAGAGGACTGCTGTTATGCACATACACACAGACCCACTCTGTGCCTTAAAGACATTTGGTATATGGAGAGCCAGGGGTGGCAGGAAGGAGGAGGGAACAGAAAGAAAGAGTCAGGATTGCAGAGACACACAGCAAATCTACGTTTCCTAGGCTCTTAGATGTCTTTGGAATAAATGTTGTATGGTGATTCGAAAGCACATTGAATATTTTAACTCTCCTTTTAGAAGCAGAGTTCCAAATGCTGGGGAATGGCTGCTGTGCCCTCCTGAGGTCCACATGCCTGTAATTCCACAGTAGCGTCTGAGCCCCTTTGTTTAAGGGATTGAGTCAAAATAGCAACAACATCTGAAGTCCTCTAGATCACAAACCCAGTTTTAAAGCCCTTCTAGAATGATTTCCCCCCTGTCATTGGTGATGACAGCTCAGGTTAACGGTGATGGAGTATCTTGCTGTCTGCTACTCCACACTGGATGGACTATGGGCGGCTTCCACGGCCCAGGTGTCAGGAAAATAAAAGGAAGATCAGGGGCCTATTGGCCTCATACCTAAGCCTTGAATGCAAACACAACTGCTGATGCCGCCACGTGCTTTCCCATCCCCCTCCAGCCCACTGACTCAGGTCTGACTTCACTGGGTTCACCAGAGCCCCCTGGTTTAATTAGCATAACTGTGGCTGTGAGAGCACATGGCAAAGATTAGGGTTTCCATGACCTCACTGATTCTGGAGAACACTGATATTTGAGAAAATATATGTATTCTTTCCTTCTGGGATTAAGAATAAATCTAGTAACACATACAGGACGCCCCCTCTGAGCCTTCTCTTACCATTCCTCCAGCGTCCAAGTACAGATCCTCTTATTCCCTTTTCCACAAGCAAGTGCCAGAATGCGTTTAAACGAAATGAGGGTTGAGAGGTACCGAGATGGGCTGCTTATCAACACTCTGCCCACTAGGTGTGGTCCATTGTCTCCTGTATCCCCCTTTTTGGAAATGACTGTATGAGGCCTAGCCTGTAGTGTATAGAACATACATCCTCTTTTCCCGACAACCACATTTGGACAAGTAGGTCGTTTTTTCCCTGTATAATTCTCCTCTTGGTGAGCTGCTGTCGTAGGAAACAGCAAAAGGAGCTCCTTCCCAGCAGACTCCGGGGGTTCCCTATCCATAAGCCCTTGAACTCTGTCATTTCAGAGTGCTCCACCAACTTCCACATGGCAGCATGTACATCTCTGTGCTGGATGGCTTTTTCTGGAACAGTGGGGGCCACCATGCTCCTGTGTGTGGCAGGCTTGAAGTGCCAAGGAATTAACACCCCTGAGAGCAGCCTTCAACCAATGACTCTTGGCTGTTGAGGTATAAATACCTCAGCTCCCTTTCCCCGCATGTGGGATAAATTTGAGACTTGTGTTTTATACCATTTCCCAAGCTTCTTCACGGGATTCATTTCTAATTATCTATTGTAGGTAGATGACCTGATAATGTACTCCTTATTGGATGCCTTCTCTTTTCTGAATCACTTTTCCACTCTCCTATTCGCTTTCCCCAAACCTCCCAAAGAGGCTATATGCACTGAATTCTTTGGGGGAACCCAAACCTAAGATACCCTCTAAACCTTATATAAGACCATTAAAGAAGCTTCCATTAACCCACTAGCTGTAAGGGTAAGGAAGCATGGGTCCGTGATTCCGATAGCCTTTAGAGGCTCTGACAGAGGGGGGAAACTTTGGCAAAGAAGTTCCATGTGAGCAAATGCATTCACTTGTAGCTTTCCATTGGTCCGTTATCCTCAAAAGGAGCCCAGCAGCCTTGGTTGAGTTTGGGAGTTTTTGAATGCTTGCTCATCGGTCAGTTTTCTTCACCCACTTTCATCTCTCCCAGTGGATAAGGTCAAGATTATTTCTGTGATGAGAGTAGTCCACTACCTTTATAGATAAGGGATCTGGGTTTCAATCCCAACTCTCCCATTTGTGGCATAATTGGGCATGTTTTAAAATTCTTTTGAACTTTAGTTTACTTATTTCTAACTTCAGGGCAAAAATACGTATTAGGGGGCTTCCCTGGTGGCGCAGTGGTTGAGAGTCCGCCTGCCGATGCAGGGGACACGGGTTCGTGCCCCGGTCCGGGAAGATCCCACATGCCGTGGAGCGGCTGGGCCCATGAGCCATGGCCGCTGAGCCTGCGCGTCTGGAGCCTGTGCTTAAAAAAAAAAAAAAAAAAAAAACATATTAGGTAATTCATTCAACAAATAGTTTTTGTGTTAGCTCCCTGAGGATACAGTCATGAATAGTTACAGTTTCTTCTGTCATGTTACTCAGAGCATAGATACTGTGGTTTCTGCAATCAGGCAGCTTGCCTTCAAATTCTACTTCCAACTAGCTCCGTGACCTCCCGAAACCTGTTTTTCTTTGTAAAGTGGGACCAATTTTCTCACAGAGTTGTGAGAAGTAATATCTATGATCCAGGTAAAGCACATAGCACATTATTCCCAGTATGTGGAAAATGTTCATTTAGTGGGTAAGTCATAAGAAGATTACAGTAGTTAATATTTACTACATGCCCGGCACTGCTTAAACATTTTAAATACATACACTCATTTAGGCCACCCAAGAACCCTTAGACACTATTCTTTGACATTTTTACCATCCCCATTTTACAAATAAGGAAGTGCAGGAAGGCCAGGTAGCTTGTCAAAAGTCACACAGCTGATATACAGAGCCAGGATTTGAACCCAGCTGGTCTGGATGCAGGACCCACACTCTTATCCTTCCACCTTCACTTCTCAGGGTATGGTTCTTGGAGGAGCTTGTTAGAAATGCAGAATCTTGGGCCACCCCAGACCTGCTGAATCAGAATCTACAGTCTAACGAGATGCTCAGGCGACTCACATGCACGTTACCATTGGAGAAGCACTGTTCGACCCCATGCCAAGCGCACTTAGATGAGTTAAGGGCTTCGATGGTGGAGCTATGTCTCAGATGCTAAAGTCCAGGAAGGCCCGAACTGAAGAAAATTAAGTGAAATACAGCATGCTTTTTCTTAAAGTCTTTGGTATATAGGTGCTCAATAAACATGCACACGTATGCATACACCCCGCCCCCAAACACGCCACCATTGTGAACATGAACATGTAGGAGTGGCTCGTGAAGGTCTAGTTTTCTCCCTGACCACAGCTGCCACCACAGGTGCCACTAGCCCTAACTCCGTATTTGTCATAGGCCACTAGACGTTATTGCGGACAGACAGTCCGTTCTCTCTCACCTTGCCGGTTCAGGAAAGAATTTGCATAGGCCTAATTGGTTTGTTTTGTTCCCGTCTTTGTTGTCATGGTTGCTCAGTTCATTTGCATCTTCAAGGTTCTTTCCTATTAACCTGAGAGCCCCTCAGAGAGTCTCCTTCAAGGGGAAGGGGAATCATACATGAAGGGTGAGACAGAGTCCTAATTCTCAGGGTCTGGGTGATGGTTTTAGATGAAGACACCTCCAAAGTAGAAACAATTTCTAAGATCCAGCCTGAAACCACAGTTCATCTGGAGACCTATTCTTCCAATCCGGGGTTGAAGTTCCGAGTCTTGCCTATGTGCAGGGTATAGGTCCTGAGGCAGAAAAGAAGTCATCGTTGTACAGTAACTCAGCGCAGAGACTCTAAGGTGAAGGGGCACGTCCCAAGGCAATTCCATTCTTCCAGTTGCTCAGGGGAAAAAAAAAGTTTAGCTCATTAAGCCTCTACCCCTGATGCTGTCAGTTACAAAAGAAACTCCAGGTTCCTCAGTCGTGTCTCGCTTACTTACCCTAAGGCCCAGATGACTTTGTGTATCCCTGGTTCAGCCATCTACTGTACCCAAACCACTCAGAAATTTAATGGCTTAAAATACCAACCATTTTATTATTGCACATGATTTAATGGGTTGACTGAGCCAAGCTGGATGACTCTTTTGTTGCAGGAGAAAGGGGAGCGAGAGAATGGTTGCATCCCAGGTCTCATTTGGGCCGCCAGCTGAGGGTTCTTGGCTTCACTCAGGAAAGAATTCAAGAGGGAGCCAAAGTAGAGTGAAACCAGATTTATTCAGGGAGGTAAACACTCCATAGACAGAGTGTGGTCTGTCTTGGAAGGCGAGAGAGAGGCCCTGGGGTACAGGTGGTTAGTTTTTATGGGCTGGCTAATTTCATATGCTAACGAGTGGGAGGAATATTCTATTTTTGGGGAAGGGGTGAGGTGGGGTTTCTAGGAATTGGGCCACAGCCCACTTTGTGGCCTTTTATGATCAGCCTCGAACTGTCATGGTGCCTGTGTGTGTGTCATGTAGCGTATGCTAATGTATTACAGTGAGCATATAATGAGGCTCAAGGTCTAGGGGATGTTGAATCTTCCACCATGTTGGGCCTAATAGGTTCGAATCAGTTTTTTTTAATCAAATTTTATTTTTTTAAATTGAGGTATAATTAATTTATAGTGTTCTGTTAGTTTCAAGTGTACAGCAAAGTGATTCAGTTACATATGTATACATATATATATATTCTATTCTTTTTCAATTCTTTTCCATTATATTATAGATTATTACAAGATATTGAATATAGTTTCCTGTGCTATATTTGTGGAATCTGAGAAAATGTTACAAATGAACTTATGGACAAGACAGAAATAGACTCACAGACATAGGAAACAAGCTTATGGTTACCAAAGGGGATAGTGGGGCACGGAGGGAGATAAATTAGGAGTTTGAGGCTAAGCAGTTTTTGCCGTGTCCCGCTTTTCTCAATGGCTGTGTCATTCTTTTAATGGCTGTGCCCTGCCCTCTTTCTTCCTGTCTCACTTCTGCTCATGATGTCAGCTGGAGCAGCAGTCATCTGGGGGCTTGACTGGACTGGACTAGCCAATATGGCTTGCTCACATGGCTAGCAGTTGAGGTAGGCTTTGACAGAAAGCGCCGGTGGGCAGTTGGCCAGAGTTCCTTGGCTCCCCTCCCTGTAGCATCTCCATGTGGCTTGGACTTCTCACAGCACAGTAGCTGAGTCGCAGAAGGGAGTAGTCCTAGGAAAGCAGTACTCTTTGGGTCAAGGGACAGCAATTCAAGGGGAGAGGCAATAGGCTCTCCACCTCTCGATGAGCAGAGAGGGAAGGCAGGACTCGCTGGGGAATCCTTGGAGCCTAGCTTACACACCCCACTTCCTGACCTTTGTGTCCACCCTTCCCCAACTCCTTAAACTGCCCTACTGTGCCATCTGGAATTCTTGGTCAGTCGTCAATAAGATTCCTTCTGTCCTAAATCTCTTCTCTGGATATTTCCTTTGTCTTCTTGCTTTGCCCTGAAACGTGACTCTGTCTTGAGCACACAGCTTTTCCTACCGTCTTCTCAGTGGTGGCTGTTTTCTCGCACGTTCCTCATATCCCTGGCCTGGAAGGCGGGATGGGTACCTTTCCTTGCCATTTATTTCTAGTTTCCCAGACCCTTCTCTCTTCTTCCTCACTAACAGCACCTGTGTCTCCATCTTCGAATGTCGGGTTATCAGACTGTGCCACCCGCCTCTCCTCCTGGCTGCGGTCATTTGCCAGCCCTGTGTCCCTTTCCTTCTTTCCTCTGAGCTTTTACATCCTCCTCGCTGTCACTTTCGCTGATGCTGCTCCTGTCCGGACTCCTGGGGACTTCCGTACCATGTCAATAACCTTTCCAGTAGTCTGCCTCTCTGTACTTTGACTTTCCTTCTTGCCGTGATTTTGCCCCTCCCCTCCTCAGCCGCACTCTCCCGTAGTCATACCCTGGAATTACGTCCAGTTCCTTCAACTCCCTCACAATCTCTGTTCTCCTAAGGCGTCAGTCCAAGCAGTTGTTTTGAGTCTATAAGAAGTAGAGCTGGGGCATTACAAAATTACACACAGTACCCTTAATGTGGGACGGCCTTAGCCAGTTTATTTAAGAGCTGCTGCGTGGAGATGCGCGATGCCCACCAATAGCATGTTCAGCACTGGAACGAAGAAACCTGCTAAATCCACAGGGACATAACGTAGTGTGGGGCACGATGCAGTGGCACTCGTGGGGACATTTAGAGACTCAAGGGCTGGGTGTGAGATCCAGATGTGTTTCTTGGGTGCTGTGGTTTATCGGTCAATTCACTTCATTCCTACGAGCATCAGTTTCCTTACATAAAACGACGATAAGACTTTCCACTGAGTCTACCTCCTAGGATTGTTTTGAGGATTAAATAAAGTCTATATGTGATCTTCTCGTAAATTGTAAGGGTGTGGAGAATGGACAGGAGGGGCTAGTAATTGAGGTGAACAAGGCTGATAGCTTGTAGTAGCTGCAAATGGAGAGGCGTGGAACGGTGGGAGCGAGATGTAGGAGGGAGCTCAACAGGATGGGGTAACGCTTGAGGCTTCAGTGAGAGGGAGGAGTGAAGGATGCCAAGAATAACTAACTGGCTTCAGCCCTGTATCCCTGGATGAATGATGGTGCAACTCACTGAGATAGGGAATAGATCACCAGCAAGGATGAGGTTTGTTTTGGACGCTTAGGAGTTTGATTTGGAAGTGCTTGGTTTGGGGTGCCCTTGAGCACCCACGAGGAGGTGTCAAATAGGCCATTGGTAGAGGTCTGGGAGGGAGAAGAAATGTATGAGCCATCGTCATATACATGTCTGAGGCATAGGCGTGGATGAGACTTTTTAGGGAGAGTGGGAACAGGAGATGGTCAAGGGCCAAGGATTGAGGAACCCCAGAATCTAACAGCTTGGTGGAAGAGGACCAACCTCGCCAGCAGACAGAGAGCCCAGAAAAGAAGCAAGAAGACCAGCAGGGTGTTACTTCATTGAAGCCAAGAGAAGTGAAGGTTTTGAAAAGTAGTGAGTGGTCCATGGTGGCTACAGCTTTTGTGAGGTCAAGTCAGAGGAAAACAGAAAAATGTCTCCTGGATTTAATGACATTATCTAGTAAATTCCTCAGAAGTGTGGGACTGCCTATGCCCATGTTTTTTTTTTTTTTTTTTTGCGGTACACGGGCCTCTCACTGTTGTGGTCTCTCCCGTTGCGGAGCACAGGCTCCGGACGCACAGGCTCAGCGGCCATGGCTCACGGGCCCAGCCGCTCCGTGGCACGTGGGATCGTCCCGGACCGGGGCACGAACCCGTGTCCCCTGCATTGGCAGGCGCACTCTCAACCACTGCGCCACCAGGGAAGCCCTGCCCATGTATTTTTTTCTTAGTTTTTGAAATGAAGAAACTGAGTTACCCTAGGAGAAAAACACTGAACCAGGGTGAAATCACAGAAACCTGAACTGGGTGGGGCCAGTTCCTGGTTTGGAGCTTCACTGTCCTGGTACCTGTGACCGCAGGCTGAGCTCATGACCCTCCTCTTCTTTCTCAAGGTCCAAATGACTTACAGGAAGTGCAGGACTCTATACATAGTTGGCACTCAAGAAATATTTGTTGACTGATTACATGAACAACCCAGACATTTCTTCCTGACATGTATTCATCTTCCCCACAGGAATTAGCAGTTCTTACCCATGTACTGCCTCAAGGTCCTGAGTCATAATCAAACAAAACGTCGGTCCTATTCATTGAAGTGTGCTTTTTAAAAAACCACAATAGCTCTTATGTTCTCACATGCCCGAGAGATTACTTTCCTATTGTGCGCTCTTGGTCATTTTCTTCTTACGTGCAGAAATGTTTGGGAATGGTTCTTTGTGTAGACAGAATGAAAAGTTTGTTTGTTTTTAATGGAAGAAGATGTTTTCGCTTTTTTTTTTTTTTTTTTTTTTGCGGTACGCGGGCCTCTCTCTGTTGTGGCCTCTCCCGTTGCGGAGCGCAGGCTCCGGACGCGCAGGCTCAGCGGCCATGGCTCCCGGGCCCAGCCGCTCCGCAGCATGTGGGCTCTTCCCGGACCGGGGCACGAACCCGCGTCGCCTGCATCGGCAGGCGGACTCTCAACCACTGCGCCACCAGGGAAGCCCGATGTTTTTGCTTTTTAAT
>RJWK010056302.1:0-14484 GCA_004363435.1 Platanista minor
TCTGCAAGCACACTGTTGAGGATGCAGTTATGATTAGTAGAAGACTTTGGACATTTTGAGAGCTATAAACATCACTGCAGACTGAGACGATGGTCCATAAAGGAATGAATCACAGCTGGAAGAAACTATGGCTGGAAATACATAGCCTTCAAAGGACAGAAAGGGAACGGGCGGGGAAGACAACTAGCAATCTCCACCAGGAGGAGGTTATAAGGCCTCCCACATGAGGCTGACTGAGTTAATGCTCCTATTTCTAAAAAACGCTTCTCTAGTACTTTATACACGTGATGTGGGGAGGGGGAGAGAGGGCTTAGACCACATGAGGAGTGATTTTAATTAATTATCTCCATTCTTGGGAGACTAGTTCTAACACACAGGCCCTCAGGACTAAGAATACCAGTGACGTAAATGGGAAACTTCGAGGTTCTAAATGGATTCCCAAAAGTCCAACATCATTCTTCACTACATGGAGCAAAACCTTCAGAAATTCCTTAGGAAAAAAATATCTCAAGATGGACAACTTCAAAGTTTTAGGATTAAAGATAAGCTAAGAATCAATTTTAAAAGATATGTGAATACAGCATTTCTAAACAAACTTCTAAAATCATAGAATTTGAAAAGACTATGAAAATAGAACTCTATCACCTCTATTCCACAAAACATACAGCAAGGTTTAATGATTAGTTGAAGCTGACAGTCAAACCAAATCCTTAAGGAAAATTTTAATGAAATTCTCTTTTTCTTTAAAAGAAAAAAAAGCATTCTTTTCAGATACTCCAAGCACACGGGAGTACCACCTGCTTTTGTAACCACTAACTCATTCAGTCACAATTATCTACTGAGCACTTATTCTGTGCCAGGCATGGCACTGTCTTTTAGGGAAAATGTACACACATACATACATATATACACACCCATAATTACATCATAAAGTTAACCTCATGGAACAAGGGGAAACTGTTAGCATAGAACTATGCCCACACTCTCATACACCCCCACCAATTCTAGCTTCTAAGGGGATTTCTGGTTCTGTCTGGTTGGCTGCAGGGTTTCTTTGGTTTTTTTAATGTCAATCCTGGAATAGGCAGAGCTGAATAAATTGAAGGAGCTATGACTGGCTAGATTTATTTACCTAGGAAGAATCTGATGCTACTAAAAGAACATAACATTCTCCAAAACGGAAGGGAGGATGAGAAGAGAAAAGAATCAACATTAATGAGAAAACAGGAGTGAGAGAACAGATTTTACACGAGCTACTGCTGCGAACAGGGAGACTTTGGGCAAAGGTGGATGAAGTTCAAACTCTAAATTTGAACATTTCTTAAGCTTCCACTGGTGTGATCTTCAACAGACTTTGATAGAATTTTAAATTTCTTTTCATTTTTTAAAAATATTTTGGATTAATGAGTCTTTTAAGAATGGCCCAGAAGTGGGCCCATTACATTAGAGTTACATTCACAATATCAAATTGTGTTATTACATAGTTGTGACCCTCCATGAAAAAAACAATATTGAATTTCCAACCCCACAAACCTATTATATACTTTAACCATCTATCCCAACCTTAAATCGTGATCCACTATCGTTATTAGCCATTAATGTTAACCTAATTCTCTGAAGATTCTTCTAAAAAACGTTCTGTGGTACAAGAATTTCCTGAACTCAGCGCTTCTGGGATCTCAACTTCTTTACCCACAACGCTTTTCTAAATAAAAGGTTGCACCTAACCTTGTCAGTTTGTTACCTCTCCCAAGATGAAAATGATAAATGAAGAGAAACCAGTAAGTAGACAATTTCTAAGAATTTTTTATTGAATAGACTTCTTGTTCACATTGGCAAATTGCATTGGTTTAATACTGTTCTATAAAAGTAAAAAATTAATGATATTTATGAAAATGTGACCTTCCTATAACACATAAGTGAGGCGGAGCCACACCATACAGCACCTATGTAGTACCCAATAATGGTAATGATGAACTGGTATCAGATCAATGACTGAGCCTATCATTTGTGAAATTAGGAAACAGTAACTGACTTCACATTTCTGAAATTTTAAAACCATCACTGAGGCAAACTATTACTACAGTCTCTTTCTTACATGGTAGGAAACCAGGTACAGAGGAAATCAATTACCCAAACTTTAACAGGAAGAAATCCTTCCAGTTTAGTAAGATCAGCTTAATAAGTAAACTAATTAACTTTCCATTTTTAAGACCAAAATCAGCTCAAATCAGATGGCATTTTGAATATCACCTAAGAACTGACAACGTCTCTTAAACTAGCTTCTCTCAAAGTACGATCAAGGGAGGATTTCAGAGCCCCCAGATGGTCTAAGGCTGCCCTCAAAACACAGGAGTTAGATGTGTAAGTGCCAGGGAGTCCTCATCAAACAAAGGAGGAGGAAATTGAGGGGACAGTGTTCACTTGAGGTCATCAGACTACTAGAAAGTCAGCAATCCTACCTCAAACTGCCTAACATGTAAACTGGTACCACTGGTGTACATAACGGTAGATTCAGAATCCCTATTCTAAATAGTCCAGTTCTAGATGAGAAATTAGGGGAACGCCACAATTTTCCAACTTTCAATTCCACACCGGTGTTCTGTATAACTCAAAGCAACTAAAGAGTCTTGTGTACCAGCACATCACCTTGTTTAACACTAAATCACATGGCTTAAGTATAAAGATTCAAATGAGAATTTTCAATATAAATGCTTCCACTATCGAAGTGTGAAAACACATTTGAAAATGTGCCACATACTGTTACTGTGGGGAAAAAAGTCTTTACTCACTGCATCATTACCTTGGGTCTGACAACAGTTCTAAGCATAATATTTTTAAAGCGCTTGGTGATTTAATATATAAATTGCTTCTTGAGTAGTCCATGTTGAATACTGAACTTAATTTCTCTAAAATTTTCATCCAGTGGCTGTCACCTTTCATGTAGGTCAAACTACAAATTTTTATAAAAAGTGAATCCTTCCAAAACAGTTCCATAATTAAAGTTAGATATAAGAAATGGAAGTTTACAATAAATTTTTCATAATGCTAACAATCAGAGCTCATAATTCCTTTCATTTTATGTCATCTTTTATATATTTTTCTCAGATTCTCAGCAGGAAGGTTACCTGCTATTTCAAGGAATCACAAGTAATACAAGAAATGCTTTAGATATATCTAACCCACTGATAGAACTATACAGAAGTCAACTTTTCAATTCAAATTCCCTTTGAAGTTACTCCACAGAGATTTAAACAGAAATTTCTTGACAACCATTTTCTCTCAAAAATGTAAAAGCCTATTTCTACCTTTGGTGCATTCTCCCATTGTAGTGGCCACTGCTATAATGGTTATTTATCTAGCATCCATTTCCCTTTTCTCCCTTCATAATGGAACCAACTTTGTTCCACCCTTTATCCACTCTTCCCCCTCATTCCACATTGCAAGTCCTAGGAATGGGCCTTAGTTCATTCACTCCAACTGTGCCATTGACTGGTTCAAGAATTTAACACAGTCAGGACATGGTACCCTCCTGGAGACTGTTATGCTGGGCACTCAACAGCTGTTCATCCTCATGCCCTCCTCATCTTATGGAAACAGTATCAGTGGCCTACCCATGGCCCACTGAATAAAGCCCAAACTCAGTATTCAACGTTCTCTACCATCCTTTTACTACCTTTTACTACTTTTTTAGCCCTTTCTGCCTCACATATACATCTCCTGCTCCAGCAGCTACAAGCCTGGCCTTTCCAGAATATGCCCCTGCACTTTCCACTTCGTATCCTACAGCCAGGCTGTTCCTTTGGCTAGGAAAGCCAAACACTCTCATCTCAGCCAATTCAAATGCTACTCATTCAAAGTCCAGATCAAAAGGAAACTTTTCCCTGAAGTCTCCCTTGATATCACCAACAAAAAATGGCACTCATCATATACTCCTTGTATCATAAATCACTTGTGCATGCTTACAGCTTGTTTTAAAACTGCGAACTCCTTACAGGCTGTGGACAAACTCTTGTGCATCTTTGTCGTTCACCACCATCCTGCCCCACCAGACACCCAAGTGCCCAGAGTGGGAGCTCAGTAAACACTTGCTGAACAAGTGGACACATTTTTTGAGGGTGAAAAGTGCCTCTACAGAATAGATTACCACGAAGGCTGAAATGTCCTTGGAAGTCTTTAAAAACATCCTAGTATGGTTTAGGAATAGTTCTGCTGAAGGAAAAGAAACACATCAGATGACCTTGTAAGGCTGATTCTGCAAATTTCAACTCTTTAAAAGTATTGCCTAACAATTCAAAAACAAACCATACACAAATGCTATTTACAAGAAGAGGGTAGGGCTTCCCTGGTGGCGCAGTGGTTGAGAGTCCTCCTGCCGATGCAGGGGACACGGGTTCGTGCCCCAGTCCGGGAAAATCCCACATGCCGCGGAGCGGCTGGGCCCGTGAGCCATGGCCACTGAGTCTGCGCGTCCGGAGCCTGTGTTCCGCAACGGGAGTGGCCACAACAGTGAGAGGCCGCGTACCGCCAAAAAAAACTACAAGAAGAGGATGGCGTTTATTGTAATATACAAAGGTTAACAACCCAATTTTTTACCAAAAATTTCAGTTGTTCTTATAGTAATATTTATAATAGTTTCAGTTATGTCCGAGGGATTATTTAAAAGCCCATTTACTCTATCTTATTTCATACCTAAAGGAAGTAGGACAGAGAAAAATGTTGGCCCTCTCAAAGTAGTAACCAGACAAAATTAACTTAGAAGCACAAGTTTACATAATGCACATACTGATGTCACTTTATTATCTACACATCATCACTAAATATATACCTATTGAAGTCCAGAGAAGTTATCTGTAATTTTGATTATTTCCTTCTATTACTCCTATGGACCCCTTAAATTGAATTTGTACAATTTAAGTCGGCTAAAATTAGGTTACTTCAAGATCTATGGGTACACTATCAGGTCAACTAAAATTATGGGAAACATACTGATATCTCCAGAAAGAAACTGTATTAACAGCAATACTCCATAAATCAGTTAACCTGTTTTTTAAATAAAAGCCTTCAGAATAAATCTCAGAAAATCTCAACGACCAATTAAATGGAACAGAAAACTTGATTCCACAGGACAGGACACACAAAAAGAAAGGGCAGTGTATAAAATGAAAATCAGGATCTAAATATGACGACTATTCATAGAAAATATAAGAAAGATTAAGTAGAAATTAGAAAATTAAACTTAGAGATTTTTTAAAGACAGTTAATAAGAAAATTAAACATATGTTTATTTCTTTTGTTCTTATGTTGCTATGTTCTATGTATTTTTGTAAGTCGATTTAAATCCCTTGGGGAAGAAGCTAGACTTTTAAAAAAAATAATAAATTCTTGTTTTCTAATCTAGTGTAGCACACTGTAGTTATTTTTTAAAATAAAGACCACATTTTCCGTCATAACCTACATATGCTCGTTAAAGATTGGGGGAAAGCTACAATTTAAAGTTTTCCAAATTATTTTAAAAGCATCTCCAGTTTTCCTGCAGCCGCCTGACAACGGAAACGATTCTAAATCCCGTTTCTCCCTGAAACCAGTAAGTAAGGGAGTTCGTTGTCTAAAAAGGGCAAAGAGCGGGGTCGGAGTCAGAGCGAGTTCAGGACCGGCGGTAACCGGGTGGCGGGCGTAGTTACCTCTGGATCTGAACACCTGAGCAGTGCGGGGGGCGGGGACCGGGACAGGGGGCGCCGGCTGGGCAGCAGCCACCGCGTGGACGCGGGAGCCTCGGCCGACAGCAACGAATATGGCCCCCGAGAAAGTTGGGCTCCGAAGACCGGCCCTGGCGAGAAGGCTGTCTGCGTCGCGGAAAGCCTCCCCCGGCCCACCGGCGCCGCCAGGCCCCACCGAGAGGGGAGGGGAGATCTACTCACCGTGCAGAGAGAGGAGCAGCAAAGGCGCCAGAGGGGAGCCCCGACAAGTCATTCCGGGGCCGCGGGGAGCGCACCCGCCGCCCGCCCGGCTCCTCGTCGCGGCAGCGGAGGAGCGGGCCCGGCTCTCCGAGCTCTCGGGGCAGCCCGGACCTCCCAGACCCGCCGCCCGGCCGCAGTCCTCCAGGCGGGGCTGGGACTGTGGGACCCGCAAACGAGGCAAGTGCGCCACCCGCGCCGTCCGGCTCCGCGGAGGCTGAGCTGCGACCAGGCGCGTCCCGGGCTCGCCGGCCTTGCCCCGCGGCTCCACGGCCACCTCGCGCTGCCCGCGGACCCGCCGGCCCCTCGCGCCGCCCGGGGAGCCACTCCCCGCAACTCTAGCCCGGCTACTTGGGCTGCAGCCCGGCTGCGACTCGGCTCCGCGCCGCCCACTCGCCCCGCTTGGTCTCCCCGGCAACCGCGGCTCCAGCGCGACGCCTGGCGGCCCACCTGCTGAGCGAGCGCGGCGCGCAGCTGGCGCGGCCCTGGCCACCTGTGCGCGGGGCCGCCCGCTCCCAGCACACCTCCACGAGCGCTGGGTACCGACGGCGGACATCCTTCTCGTCCGCAGCCAGGGCCCCTCCCCTGCCCTGAACCACTCCCCAGACCGGCGGTGACAGTCCTGAGCGCCAGAGAACTCCACAAGGCAGTTCACCACAGCCTGCGTCCGAACAGGCAAGATTCTTTTCTATCGCAGTTTTCAGATGATTTCTATTTGGCCGTTTCACTTTCTCTCAATCCTTTCTTCTGTACCCTAAGTAACCCAAAAGAACCTGACTCTAGCAAAATTGAGAATCGATGAGGTTTGTCCTATACCTTTTATTTTTCCGACTACCATTTCTTCCTTGAAAAGAGCGTAGGGGCTGTAGCATGCCCCTAACTCCCAATTCCTATCAAAGACCACCCTCTCTTGCCCCTTTAGTAAAACTTATAATATCAACTTACTTACAATATTTAAAAATTTTTCTTTTAAACCTTACCGCTTTCTTAAACTAATTTCAAGTATTTGTTAACTAGTAATGCTTTTATTTTAATGTTAACTAGAGATGCTTTTATTGTGGTGATTGATTACTTTGGTGGGTTTCTATTTTTTGTTTCTTGCTGTTTTGGTTGGATGGGAAGAGAGACCTTCATGGCATCTGAAATTATTTTACTTAAATACCTACCTACATCTTTCCTTATAAAACCTAATCTTCATTCCTTTTCCAATGAGGTTCCTGCTCCCTTTCTTAAAGCCCATAGTCCCATTCTACTTCAGCCTCCTACCCAGTCCTTCTAGATTTGAGGATATTATCTCCCCCGGTAATGTCAGACCATTCTGGTCAATTTCTACAGCAGCATAGATTAGAATTCTTGGAGCCATTCAGAAATTCTGAGCCCCCATCTGGCAGATAAAGTCCTCCCAGGGCAACTCAGAAATGAAAATGGCACGCACGGGAGAAAGACAAATATATAAAACATCTATACATTTGGACAAAGATTGGGAGACAGAGGTAAAAATTAAAATAGTATCAGGATGATGGAATTATGGATGCACTTTTTCTTTTTTGAAAATGTTGCTGTTATAATTTGAAGTTAAAAAAGAAACCACATTGGGCTTCCCTGGTGGTGCAGTGGTTGAGAGTCTGCCTGCCGATGCAGGGCACGCGGGTTCGTGCCCCGGTCCGGGAAGATCCCACATGCCTCGGAACGGCTGGGCTCGTGAGCCATGGCCGCTCAGCCTAAGCATCCGGAGCCTGTGCTCCGCAACGGGAGAGGCCACAACAGTGAGAGGCCCGCGTACCACAAAAGAAAAAAAAAAAAAGAAACCACATTAAGAAACATCAATCACCTTTAACAACAATACCCTGAAAAGATAGTTTGATTATGAATTTTAAATGCTTCAGCTTTCCTGACTACTTCCAATTTGCTAGAATACCTTACCAGACCTCTAATGGCAAGAAAAGAGTGATATGACAGTATAGAATTTTTGATATTAACAGAAGTTTAATATTTCAAGTATTTCATCACTGGACTCATTCTCATTCTTTTAAATTCCAGAGTAAGGACTATATATTCTTTTTCTCCAAACAATTCAGTTCCTTACTTTGTCTTGTACATATTCCTGCTTTCTAACCCAGCCACAAGCAGGGTATAAGAGCAAGTAATATAAGGAGAAAAGCAAGGTGTTACTCGAAGCAGGACTTTGCTTCACTATAATCCCAGATTTAAATATAGAGATAGAATATTGATTCTATAATTAAATAAATAACCTAATAATCTAGGCTTAAAAGCCTTCATAAAGCAAGTTACCTGATATACTTCTTAGCAAATCAATTCAGCAAATATTTACTGAGTATCTGCACTGTGTAAGGCACTAGGTTGAAGGTTAAACATAAAATATCAGTATATGATCCCCACCCTTAAATAGCTTCCAGTTACACTTGGGATATATCTACAATGTTATGAATCAGCAGAGAAAGAGAGTTGTCCTGCCTCTTTGTCACCATAGTGTACTTCTGCCTTGCCGGACAGGAGCTAGTGAGTTATTAAGAGGACAGAGTGCTCACAGTTTGGTGGAGCAGTCCTTCTAATTGAAAAAGAAGTGTGGCTTCTGAAGGGAGACTGGGGATGATCAGATTTCAGGAGGCAATCTGGCTGCCCAGAAGCATGTGGGCAGATGGTAGATGGCTGACTCAAAGGAAGCAGATCGGAGTACTGGAAACTCCAAGCGCTGTACACAGAGGCACGCAAAAGGACACTCTCACAGGAAACAAAGAAAAAATGTGCTATTTAATTCACAGAGCTAATACCTCAGGCATGTACTCTGAGTAAAATTTTTATTAGTAATGAGTTTTACCAACTCTTTTATCCTAATCTGCCTTATGACCACAGTAGGCTTTCTTTAAATCTCAATTATTCTGAGTGCTAAAGCAACAGACAACATCTTTCATTTGTATAATACTTTATAAATGTCAAAGTGCTTTCACATATATTGTCTGATTTGATCTTCACAGCAACCCCAGGGGGTAAGTAAGGCAAATAGTATGACCCCCTCTTCACTCACTAAGACACTGAGTCTCAAAAAGATCAATGAACATCTCAGGGATTGCAAATACCAATGGGCAGAACTGGAAACAACCCAACAGTTTTTTCAACCACACCACAAAGTCTTTCTTTTATCTCTTTATAGACCAACATCTAAAGAAATTTATATCCACCATAGTGTCTTAAAAGCTATCTGTGGGGAACACTGCAATTACTCCCCAACATTAATCCCACCTCCACCCCACCAGCATCCCACCACCACCACCTCCCACCAGCACATGAGTAGCTGTAAAATTTGAATGAGATGAGCCCCACTCTCACCTCTGAGGAGGCTATAGTTGTCTTACCTGACCAAGGAAGAAATGGAACGGGGAAGGACTGGGACAAGGGACTCTGTTATAGTGAATAATAATTTTGGATCAAAAACACTGATGACCTGACAATACAGTCAACTTCTCAATATTTAAATAGGAATTATCCAAATTCAAATTTTAGTCCTAGACCAGCTTCTTTCCTCCACCCATCAAAATGCTGGACCCATCTCTTTCCACAATCAGTTACTCTGCATTCAAGAATGGAAAATTACATTTATGATTAGCTTAGGAGAAACATAATTAGGAAAGAAAAACTGTGGATGGAATCATAAGGCTTTCCAAAGCTAAATATAAATTATTTTAATTAGCTATTTTAAATTATTAATACCACCTATCCCTCTCCATTCATGTATATAATTAAAGGTTAATTTATGTTTTTGAGAATGTTTGTCTATGGAATGCTTTATAAGAACATCATTCATAAAGTTAGAAAATATCTTTTTGATCCTTGTTTGAGCCAGTAACTCATTCTGTAATTTTTTTGGGGGGGGTGCGGGTATGCGGGCCTCCCACTGTTTTGGCCTCTCCCGTTGCAGAGCACAGGCTCCGGATGTGCAGGCTCAGTGGCCATGGCTCACGGGCCCAGCCGCTCTGCGGCATGTGGGATCTTCCCGGACCGGGGCACGAACCCGTGCCCCCTGCATTGGCAGGCGGACTCTCAACCACTGAGCCACCAGGAAAGCCCTCTGTAACTATTTTAACCTCGCTGCTTAGAACCATATATAATCTAGAGCCTGGTCCTTTTTCTTTTTGATTTAAAAAAAAATTTTATTAGAGTATAGATGATTTACAATGGTTTGTTAGTTTCTGCTATACAGCAAAGTGAATCAGTTATACATATAAATATATCCACTCTTTTTTATATTTTTTTCCCATATAGGCCATTACACAGTACTGAGAAGAGTTCCTTGTGCTATACAGTAGGTCCTTATCTATTTTATATATAGTGATGTGTATATGTCAGTCCCAATATCCCAATTTATCCCCCCCACCGCTTTCCCCTCTGATAACCATGTTTGTTTCTACATCTGTGATTCTATTTCTGTTTTGTAAATAAGAAATAAATATTTAATTCTTTAATATGTAAATATTTGTACCCTTTTTTTAGATACCACATATAAGCAATATCATATGATATTTGTCTTTCTCTGACTTACTTCACTCAGTATGAGAATATCTAGGTCCATCCATGTTGCTGAAAATGGCATTATTTTGTTTTTTTTTATGAGCCTGATCCTTTTAAAAGTAGAACTTGAGAGGAATTCTTCCCTCTTCCCTTTTGTGCAGAGGCAATAATGTCTCTAAAATAATAATAAAGGAGTAGAGAAAATAATAGTGGAATCATTAGAGTAAAGCAACAAGCAAACTAATAAGCGTTTATTGTATGTTAAGACATAAATAGATCATTTAATATTTTAAAACATCCTTCTCAAATTTTGGATCAATTTTTAACCTAGATATATTGACAGCTTAGTCTTTCTTATATCTGTTTCTGCCTATTCCTCTGGTAACTCTTGCTAGACAAGATTTACGCAAAGGTAAACGGCATCTCCATCCCCCTCACCATAGCCCAATCCCTATTACCATTGTGAATATTGCTGAAGTGAAGTTTCACATCTTCATTCATTTTGGGAGACGTTAATTCTTTTCCTTGAAACCATGTCATTATGAACACATTTATTTTTAGGCAAAGTTATTCTCTGAGCAGGGCCCAGTGTAACTAAGTGCTTTTGAATTTATTCTAATGGCAAATTTAAAATGGCACCACTATGTTTTTTAGGACTTGAAAAGGGCAATAGCATAAGAAGCATTTTATGTCACCTGAAATTTTTTTGCATTCTCTTTCTTATAAGGAAAATAATTTTAAAGTATTCTTCAAAGTCTCTTTACCAGTTTTCACTAATCTAAATTAATCTGCTTCAAACTCTGTTACTTGATTCTATATATTGGGGTATTGGCAATCAATTATCTTATTTTTTTCAAATTTGATAAGTTTTTCATAGATGTTTAAAGTATACATCAGACTTTCCTTTCTGACAACAAAATAGATGAGAGACCTTGACTTACAAAAATTGTGAATTTATTTTTTCAATCTTAAATGAATTGATGAGCTCTCAACAAAATATGGAAAAGTCAAGCTAAAATCTAGAAGGAAGGAATCCTTCTTGTATGTTTTATTCTCAACACAGCATCCAGAATGATCCTATTAGGTCAGATCAGGTCACTCCTCAGCCCAAGTCCTTACAGTGGCTTCCCATCTCAGAGTGAAAGTGTTAAGTCCTTGCTGTAAACTAAAGGGCTTGTATTAGATTCCGATTGCTGCTGTAACAAGTCACTACAAAAGTAATGGCATAAAATGAAACAGATTTATTATGTTATAGCTCTGAGGTCAAAAGTTCAAAGTGTCATTAGGTAATCATCTCATCTCAAGAGGGCGACAGGGCTGTGTTCCTTTCCTTCTTAGCTTCGAGAGCCCACCTACTTTCCTTGGCTCATGGCCCCCTTCCTCCATCTTCAGAGCCATCAACATAGACCTTCTCCCACTGCCATCTCTCTGAGTTTCTCTCCTGCCTCCTTCCACACTGAAGGACCCTTCTGATTACAGTGGGCCTGCTTGGATAATCCAGGATAATCTCCTCATCTCCAAGTCAGTTGAAGAATGACCTTAACCCCATCTGCAACCATAATTCCCCTTTGCCATGTAAGGTAACATATCCATAAGTTCTAGGGATTAGGAGGTGGGCATCTTTGGTGGGGGAGGGAGTGTTATTCTGTTTACCACAAGTCCCTACATGATCTAGTCCCCCATTTGCTCTCTGATCGCTGCTTCTGTTTTCCCCTCGCTCATTCTGCTCTCACTACAATGATCTCCTCGATGTTCCCTGAATAAGCAGGAACGTGTTTACCTCAGGGCCACTGAAATTGTTCCTTCTCTAGGTTTTTGCATAGCTCCCCTTTCACTTCCTTTAAGTCTTACATGTCACCTGAAGTGAGGCCTTAGCTGACCCTTCTATATAAAATAAAAAGTTTAAACACATTTTAAAATACCTTTCCCTTTTGTATTTTTTTTTTTATTTATTGATTGATTGATTGATTTGGCTGTGTTGGGTCTTCGTTGCTGAGCTCAGGCTTTCTCTAGTTGTGGCGAACGGGGTCTACTCTTGGTTGCGGTGCACGGGCTACTCATTGCAGTGGCTTCTCTTGTTGCTGAGCACAGGCTCTAGGCACACGGGCTTCAGTAGTTGTGGCTCTCAGGCTCTAGGGCACAGGCTCAGTAGTTGTGGTGCATGGGCTTAGTTGCTCTGCAGCATGTGGGATCTTCCCGGACCAGGGCTCAAACCCACATCCCCTGCATTGGCAGGCAGATTCTTAACCACTGCACCACCAGGGAAGTCCCGTCTCTATTGTATTTTTTCTTAGCACTCCATCACTAATACACTATATTTTACTTAATAATCATGTTTGTTTATTGTCTGCATCACCCAATAGAACCAATGAGGACAGGGATTTTGATCTGTTTTATTCCTTGCTGAATTCTTGGTATCTTTAACAGTGCTTGGCACATAGTAGACACTGAATAAACATTTTGAATAGATGAATCAGTGACTGAAGCAAAATTTCACAGGATTGAAACCAATCGGAATTCACTCTCTGGCCACAATTATATTAAGCTAGATATCAATAACAAGATGAATTTACACACATACACACACATTTGGGTGTTAAGAAAGGCACCACTAGGGGACACAGGTTCGTGCCCCGGTGCAGGAAGATCCCACATGCTGCGGAGCGGCTGGGCCCGTGAGCCATGGCCGCTGAGCCTGCACGTCCGGAGCCTGTGCTCCGCAACGGGAGAGGCCACAACAGTGAGAGGCCCGCGTACTGCAAAAAAAAAAAAAAAAAAAAGAAAGGCACCACTAGATAATTCAAAACCTAAAATTAAATCATAAAGGAAGCTAAAAGTATTTAGAAGAACACAATAATAAAAATATTTCATATCAAAGCCTGTGAAATGCAACTAGAATATATACTTGGAAGAAGACTTAGAGCCTTAAATGTTTACATTAAAAAAGATGAAAGCCTAAAAACATTCTCTGACATAAATCGTAGCAATATTTTCTTAGATCTGTCTCCCAAGGCAAAAGATATAAAAGCAAAAATAAGCAAATGGGACCTAATCAAACTTAAAAGCTTTTGCACAGCAAAAGAAACCATTAAAAAAAAGAAAAAACAGCCTATGGATTGGGAGAAAATATTTGCAAATGATGCGCCCGACATGGGGTTAATTTCCAAAATATAGAAACAGCTCATACAACTCAATATCAAAAAACAAACATCCCAATCAAAAAATGTGCAGAAGACCTAAATAGACATTTCTCCAAAGAAAACATATAGTTGGCCAACAGGCCCATGAAAAGATGCTCAACATCACTAAATATTAGAGAAATGCAAAGCAAAACTATAATGCACTGCACACAGGTCAGAATGGCTATTGTCAAAAAGTCTACAAATAATAAACGCTAGAGAAAAGGGAACCCTCCTACACTGTTGGTGGGAATGTAAATTGGTACAGCCACTATGGAGAACAGTATGGAGGTTCCTAAATAACTAAAAATAGAGCTACCATATGATCCAGCAATCCCACTCCTGGGCATATATTCAGAAAAGACAAAAACTCTAAATCAAAAAGATACATGCACCCCAGTGTTTATAGCAGCACTATTTACTATAGCCAAGACATGGAAGCAACCTAAATGCCCATTAACAGGTAAATGGATAAAGAAGTGGTATATATACACAAGGGACTATTAGTCATAAAAAAAGAATGACATAATGCCATTTGCAGCAACATGCATGGACCTAGAGATTATCATACTAAGTGAAATAAGTTGGACAGAGAAAGACAAATATTGATATTATACGATACCACTTATATGTGGAATCTAAAAAATAATACAAATGAATCTATTTACGGAACAGAAACAAACTCACAGACATAGAAAACAAACTTAGGGTTACCAAAAGGGAAAGGGAGGGAGGGGGATAATTTGGGGGTATGGAATTAACAGATACACACTACCATATATAAAATAAATAAACAACAAGGATTTACTATATAACACAGG
>RJWK010056304.1:0-14484 GCA_004363435.1 Platanista minor
TAATCCGCTGCTCCTGAGGCTGCTGGGAGAGATTTCCCTTTGTCTTCTATGTTCGCACAGCTCCCGGGGTTCAGCTTTGGATTTGACCCCGCCTCTGCGTGTAGGTCGCCTGAGGGCGTCTGTTCTTCGCTCAGACAGGACGGGGTTAAAGGAGCAGCTGATTCGGGAAAGCCTGCAACTAGAGAAAGCCTGCGTGCATCAACGAAGACCCAACGCAACCAAAAAAAAAAAAAAGTTAATTGCTTAGACCCAGTAATAGGAAAAAAACATTATGCTAAGACACGTGCATTGCATTGTTCTTTATAATAGCAAACATGATTGGCATGTCCAGTGACAGGGAAATAGTTAAATTTGACATTTCCAAGGAGTGGTTCTATTATCTCACAAATGTGAAGTATGAATAACATAAGACTATGTTAAATAGAAAAGAAAGAGAATCTGGATCCAAAATTGTTAGATGATATGACCACAAATATATAAAAAGTGCAAAGGCAAAAAACTGAGGGAAGTGTCAAGAAGTGATCTTTGTGAGTGTGGAGGAAAGTTTTGAGTAACACTTTCCTACGCGTGGTATTCCAGATTCCCTAAAGTGAATGTTAATAACAACGGCAGCAACATCGTCAACAAAACCAGCTAACTAGATACTTCTCTGCTTCTTTGGCTAATATGTCTCAAAAACTACTTTTGGTCTCCCCCGCACAGTTTGAAAATCTGAACACAGTTGCTGAGTGTTTGTTTTCTCTGGTCAACGGTGATGACATGTATGCGACCTTTGCTCACATCCAGCAGAAGAGCCTCTTGGTGTGGCTTTTCAGTCGCCTGTATTTATATTCCTTCATCAGTCTTTTCATATATATGATTCTCAGCCTTTTCATTGCAATTATTACAGATTCTTATGACACCATTAAGGTAAGCAGTTATGATTTCCTGCCAAAAAACTATTGCAAATTCTGTATAGATCAGAACATGGGAAAATACTATAATATTTTACTTACTTAAAATGCTGTAGTTTTACTTAGATTTTGAGGTTTTGTAGAAAAGAAACTTTTTAGATGCTGGAGGTTAATTTAAATATGCATTTAGGACATTGTCCCTGGTGCCCAGTGGACTGGTTTGGAGGTGTGGTGGGAAAGAGAAAGGAAATGGGTAAAGATGGGCTGAGTTTGGTAAATCAAGTAGTTGGGCTGTCGATCTTGGCACTGACAGGTGTACCTGCTTGTCCCAGAATTTAGACTTCGAGTGGTAAGTTTCAGCGATAAGGGGTGACCGTCATCCTGACAAGTGTCCAGATATTGGCATACCTCATACACTGGATGCCGCTTGTGTGGTGCAGGTTTCCTTTACATTTTGAAAGCTAAGGCTTTTGTGGCTGTTTAGCTTCCTGTCTTCCTAAGCCACCCGGTGGGTTGTGTGTCCTTTCAGACTAGGTCCATTTAACTCATCTGTAGCATGAAGGAAGCTCTGCTGCCTAGAGGGTAGTGGTGTCTCCGCGGCAGATGGTCATGCTCAGAAAATCTTGTTTCGGGGCCAGCATCTGAGCAACCAGGGGTGTCATGTCCGTGTCTTGGGGTGTTGTCCTCTTCCTGAACCCTTCTCAGACTATCTCAGAAGAAGCCATTCCATTGGAAATACTTCTGAGCACTTTGTGCACAAGGAGATGCGTGTTCCTGTGGGAATGGGTGGTTGGCTCCGCAGCGGGGCTGGCTGTGGGGAGATGAGCAGTGCCCTGCTCACCGTGGGAGCCTGTCCTTGACGCGGCCATGTCCCCGTGAGTGCGCCAAGCCTCGGTGACCTGGTGGATGACCTCACTAAGTGTGAGGGGAGGGGTCTCTCAGGGTCTTTATGTCTGCTTGGAGGGACCTACTGCCTTCTACCTCACTAAGTGACCAACTCCTACAAAAGTAGAGGAAATAGGGATTACTTCCCAGCCAGACTCTATATGGGCAGTGTGGGGAAGAGGAGGTCTTACCTGGTCTTGCAATTAACATGAAATCTTTAGACTTCTGACTATTTCCTTCACTCCTTTAATTAACACACCCCTCCCCTGCCCCACCATGGCTTGATTTCTGGAGTTTCCTCTGGATGGCTCTCTGTTCCCATGGCTCTCTGTTCAAGCCATGGTGACCCTGGCTTGGCTTTCAAGGGACTGATAGATTGATTGATCATTGTTAATGTCAGTTCTTGGATCTGTGCTAGCAACGTGGGAGAGTTTTATTTTAGCAGAGATGGATTTGATTTGTTGACAAGAAGCAATCTCTCTCAGTATAACTAAGGTAACAACACTGTGTACTTTTTAAAGAAATACCAGCAGAATGGGTTTCCTGCCACGGATCTTCAGGAATTCCTGAAGGAGTGTGGTAGCAAAGAGAAGTGTCAGAAAGAGCCATCAGCCTTCCTGTCCTGCATCTGCTGTCTGAGGAGGTCAGTACTGTGTTCAGTCGGGTCTCTGTGCTCCCGGGATGAGACGCCCTGCTGCCTTAACACAGAGTCCTCCCAGGTCAAATGCTACACTCAGGAATCAGCTGACTGGGGGAAATAACGCATCCCTCCTTGCTTTCCTCCCACTGTAATTGACTTTAGAAATGAATTGTTTCTTATAAAACGAGGTAGAAAGGTACATGACATGGTTGAAATCTCTTGGGAATATTATGAGACTGTTTTGAGAAGACATGAACTATGTCCCTGAAGTCGAGAGGGTGAGCTGGCCAAAGGAAGAGGTCAAAGGCCTTCTTTTTAGAGGTGGAGCTCTGGGAATGTCAAAGGTGTTTTCCCCTTTTCGCAATTTGTAGTACAAATAACCTTCCTTGAGCAGAGCAGGAAACCTGCTTGAGAGGAAGCCGTACGTGTCCTTGGTTGCAAACACAAATCAGCTGATCACCTGCTGTTTGGTCGCCATTCATCAGTGCACTTACAAAAATAGTCTGGACCTCAGTGGCAAAGCCTCCACATAGTGGCTTGGGGACTAGAAAGGGGGTCAGATGAGGATAACTTTCTTAATTATGCCCATGTTTGTTTTCGTCTGAAGTCAGGAGTAGGGATTATTAACTGCAAGTACCCCCTACTCATGTGTTTCGAGAAGGATTCTCTAAACCAGATTCCTGAAGGAAGATGGGAGAACATAATTGCTACTTAAAATTGGAGGATGTATTTTCCGTTAATCAATTCATACTGCATCTTGGGATTTGAAATGGTATGTTGGAGCATTTCCAAAGAATGTCTGGTAAATATGAAATGAGGTCTTCTGAGAAGAGTTAAGTTTTTACAATCACAGCTTATCCTCTCAGAGCATTAAAGTGTTGCCATGGAAGCAAGGATAAAGGGAAATTACTTTTCTTAATAGGCAGCTGCCTCCTAGGAGGCACCTTGTATTATAAGGAAAGTCTCTCAAAGTTGCTTTTCTAATATGTAGTTAACTGTAAAGAAAAATAAAAAAAGCATTTGAGAATGTAGTTGTGAATTCTAAAAAGTAATGGGTAGGTTTTGGTGTTTGATTTTTGGGCCTCAGTTTATACCACAAAAAGCCCTGGGAGGTTGTTAAATGATTTCTTTGCAGCCATATGGAATGAGTGAAAGATTTAAGGAGTGAACTTGGAAGACTGAGTGATAAGATCGGACCTGAGTGGTGAGAAGGACAGAGCAACATCAGCAGACAGTCTTCACTAAGACATGCTAAGGGTTGTAGAGAGGGTGCCTGGTGCGGAGGCAGGTCTGCCCATCATGAGGAATGAAAGGATTAAGTGGAACAGAAGAGTCCACCAAAGGAAATCAGGTGAAGAACTAAGATGCTGAAAGTTTTGAAAAAAGAGGATATCAAAAATAAAGACAGAAGTGGCTGAAGGTGGTCATGGGTGAAGTCAGCTATATCAGTTTTAGCTGAAAAATCAGATCAAAGCCTGGAACCTAGGGCGGTCTGGATGGAACCTGCAGAGAGTCAATGAGGGTCATAGGGCCTGATGAAGGAAATGGGGATTGTACTGGGGCCTTGGAACAAGTGATGGCTTTGAAATCACCAAAAATTAAATACACCTGGATGTGTTTAACAGCTGGAAACCTAAGAATGGAATAAAATCGAGGAAGGCTATGAATGGAGAGTACGTATTGGAGACAGACCTCACTGAGGGAACCTGGGGAATAAGGGCATCATGAGACTTGGTGTCTGGGCCCCTCTCCAGTGCCCATGACATACAACCCAGCTATCACAGCTCCACCTCCTCTGGAGCGTGGCCGGGTTGCTCTTTTTCAACCAAGCAGTCCAGCAACCACCACAGATTCAATCTCCCACAGACTGATTCTCCCTTGAACAGGTGACAGAGCCCCTAGCCTGATGGTCAGAACACCTGGGTTTTCATTTTGGACCCTGCCAATTACTGAATGTGTCCCCTGACCTTTCCTAAACCTCCTGGTTCCTCCAGTGTCATCAGAGTGGAACAGGTAGCCTCTGCAACCTCTTCTAGTTCTAATGTGATCTGGTTCTTGGGAGAGATGTGCTTGGTTGAGCAGATGCAGAGTTAACCTTTCTCCCGCTCTACCACAAGGAGGAAAATCTGCGGTTCTAGCCATTGAGAAGCTTTGTCAAAGGGAGATGGAGGGTAGACAGATCCTCAAAATTACCAGAAGCATCTAGTCAAACCCCCAATATTGTAAATTGTCCTTTTCTTCCTCTTAAATGTCACGTTCAGCATGTCAATAACCTGTGTATGCCTACGTGATAGAGTATGTATTCCTGTTCCGTCTCAAAGATTTTTAAGCCATTGTTCTCTTTTCTCTTTCCTTGTCTTCCTTTCTAGTACAGGAATGGAAGCGATGACCACTTGATGCTTATTAACTAAAATCCTCCTGCTGAAGATAATCAAGTTTCAGGTCTCCGTATCAAGTGACAATGAAGGGGGACCCCAAATGGCTTGGACCAGCACTTCCAAAAATACTGATTGCAGAGTGGGAAAGAGGACTGGCTATGAGCTGTGTGAATAGAACTGACGTTTCAAAATTCCTTTTTATAAACTTGGATGATGAAGAAGAATAGACCACAGTCAACTACTGGGCATTAGTGTAATAGAGCAGTCATGGTGAAATTCTGTATTAGTCTTTTAATTTATGACATCACAATGTTGGGATGGAAAAGAAATCACATTTCAGAGTGTGCAGAACAATGGTGTTTAAAGCCACACGCATTTGAAGATATGAGTTTATCATCAAATACGGGTTTGTCTTAAAAGTGATTCTTGTGTTAGAAGACATTTGTTAATTCATGGTCTGCATAAAACTGAAATTGGTTGCAGTAACAATTTAGGCACTCAAAGCTGGAGAACTGTTAAGCCATGTAAAGATTACACTTAAATCAACAAAAAGACCTCTTGCAGTGGACATTTCTTGGCTTATTTTCCTGTGGTCTTCTTCTCAGCATGATATGAAACTATCGGCCAAGTCAGTGGGATAAACTGGAAACAGTCATTTGGACACCTTGTTACTTGTGCTAACTGTTGATTGTACACACATGACATGTGGACATTATACTACATCAGTGGTCACTCATTTGAACAACCAAACTCCCCTGTGGTGGGGATTTACCCTTGTCAAGCAAGGAAGATGGTATTTTTTCCCAAATAAATTAATTTTTATCATAACATATGGAACCACTACCACTTTTAAAAAATGTATTGTCTCTTAACATCCACTTAGTGAAAAATTCAGATCACATCTCTATCAGCTATCTGGTCTCCAAAAGGGATTTCCCACTTTCTTAAAAGCAGTGAAGGAGATATAGGAGCTAGTGATTCAAGAAATATTTATGAGAATGGCTTCAGATTAAGATCACTTCATGCATAGGTTTAGTTCATACCTGACCTATTTCAGGGGTCAACTATTTTAAATTTACTGGTGAAGAGTAGGGTTTGAATTAAGTAGGACTCTCATCCCAGGGCTCTCCCTCTTTTTATCCTGCTCCTCCCCACCAAGCCCCTGCCAGAGTCCTTCTGGTGCCCCACTCCTCTCCATGCCCCCATACTTTCTTCATGTGCCCACACCAAATCTAGGCCAGGAAAGTCTTCCAGTTAAGGCCATTAAAGTCTGTAGGTGGGTAACTCAGGTCTATACACAAAATACTTTGCTAGGGCTTCCATAATGGCGCAGTGGTTGGGAGTCCACCTGCCGATGCAGCGGACGCTGGTTCGTGCCCCGGTCTCGGAAGATCCCACATGCCGCGGAGGGGCTGGGCCCGTGAGACACGGCCGCTGAGCCTGCGTGTCCGGAGCCTGTGATCCGCAATGGGAGAGGCCACAACAGTGAGAGGCCTGCGTACCGCAAAAAAAAAAAAAACCCAAAAACCCAAAATACTTTGCTAAAATTATCATTTTAGTTATAAACTACTTACCCAAAGTGTCAAGAATTATATTCCATTTTTAAATTAAGAACCATTTAACCTGTGGTTCTAGGGTCATTCCCATGACTCCAAAATCAGTGTGCAGTTAGATCACTTATTCACCTCTGAGTATACCCCCAGTACATCGTTTATCTCTGAATAGAATTGCTATTAATGCCTTTTATGTAATCTGCCGCTGTGATGCCGCTGTGACTACCATTTGAATTGAAGATTAATGACGGTCTTCTATGCTCATATTTTTCTTTTACTGGCGTTCATGTTTCCTTTTATTTCTTTTCCCTCCAGCTGGACAAAACACTTTCCGGAAGAAAAATATTTTTTCAAGTTTACCCTTTATCTGTGGAAACATTGTTTTCTCTCTTTTTTAATAATTTTAAACAATTGTCACCTTGCCAACTGTATTATCTATTTGGATTTTATTGAACAATGTTTTCTCATAACTCTGCTAATAGACACATCTGGGACAATCCACTTTCTCTCCTTCCCTAGGCCTCCACTTGGAGAGTTCACTGTGAAAGTTAGGAGACACATTCCTTCTGCCTATTGGTTTCATTATGGGATCTCCTGTTCTTTTCGAACGTACCTCCTTGGCTTGCAGTGATCAAAGCCAGCTGCAGCATCCTTAGGCCTGTTGACTTGGGGTGGTAGAAAAGATCATGGGCGTGGAGGACATCTAGACAGACTTGAGTCAAAATCCCAGTTTATCCTGTAGCTTTGGGGCCCTGGGCAAATTACTTCCTCCCTCTAAGTGATGATGACAAACCTCAAACTGTGGGATTGGCATTTAAGTCAGGTAACTCATACAAAGCCTGGCACTGAATTGACACTTGAGCCATTCTTTTCTTTTGACTTTCTGCCATGTTTGTAAGCAGGTTCCATGGGATCGTGGAGGAGTGAAGATGTTAAGACATTTAGTCTGCCTGGGTGCCTGTCCTCCTACTATTCGAGTCTCCTTGGACAGGTCATACCAGCCTCAGTTTCCTCATCTGTAAAGTGGGGCTTGCAAGGATTAAATGAGTCAAATTTAAAGTGAGTAGAGCAGGGCATGACTTGTAAGTGCTCAGTGAATGTTAGATCTTCAAAAAGCTTTTCTTTCACGGTCTACAAATGTACAAATCTATCGCCTGGGCCAGCCAGGAAGATCTTTGCTTTGAAGTGAGCTCACCACACACTTTTGGTGGACTCTGTTAGGACTCTAAGTGTATAGACACCCACATCCAGACCTGTCCTGGAGGCAGTGATCAATTCAGCGTCTAAAGTTCACGCAGTTGTACAGGAGCCTGTGGACATGAACAGCTTAAATGCCCTGCCTTCAGGGGCAAAGCTGTCAGTCCTGATGAGAGCGTAAAATTCCCCGAGGTGTACAGGTGTCACAAATCCCCAGTCCTTCACCTTGGGTGAGACCCTCCGTCCTCAGCTAGGAGCCCACTGTCTCAACCAAATTTGTCAGAATGTGTGAAGTACAGGTCAGCTATTGCTGATCTGAGGTAGCAAATGTGAAAAGGTGAGAAAGGGTATTTAGGAAGAGGTCTTCAAGAGATTCCAGTCACCATCCCCAACCCCTGCTGAAGGCTCACATCATAGCAATCGTGGGAGGATTGCCTGACCCACCGTCCTGCCCGAGGAGGCCTAGGCTTTGCATCTTAGGTTTATGAAAAGCACAGTAATCCAGCCTCTTGATTTAGAGGTTACTAGCCAGTCACCCTGTAGTGCCCGAGGGCCTCCCCGTAAAAATAGCCCAGCACTGTCATTGAGGTTCAGGGGCCCTAGAGTCATTGGGAAAGTATGTTCCCCGAACTGCTACTATGGTCTTGGCCATGGATTGCTCCTGACAATATAAAGAGCCGTGATGCTTAGAGATACGATTCCAGATATCTGTATCAGTCATGTGTGTCGGCCACTTATTCCAATAACATTGAATAACTAGACCTCATTTTACTACTCACTGGTTCACCTTTATTTTCACGTAACTTGAGCAAATCTTATTCTGCTACCCCTGACTTGAAATTTGAACATCTCGACCACAGTATTCCAATAACGCAGTCTTTCTCTAACAAATATCTAGAATTTCACATAATTGTAGAACATGCACGAAGTCGCTCTCGTGTGACAGGATGATTGAGGACCTCACAGGCGAAACCCTAAGCACAGCATCCTGATCTTAGGCACTTTAGGAAGGATGGTGAATGATGGCATGGGAACTGGTGCTGGAGCTCGTGCTGAACACCTCTGCCTCCCCTCCTTGTTTTTTTCTACTTGAGAGGTTCCGAGCTCTCAGTACTGATAAAAGGCAGCTTCGCGGCTGTGTGACCTGTGCATCTGAAAAGGTTTAATGTTCTGCCCTCACAGTCTTGAAATTCTCATTATTTTTTTGACAGAGGGCCTCACAAGTAATGTAGCGAATTCTGATGGTGGGACTGTGTAACTCAGCGACTAACAAAATGATTAAAGCATGGCCTTTTAGGAAAAGACTAGGATCCCAGCATTGTACATTTTCTTTAAAACAGTTGAAATGTAACAAAAGGAAAGAGTGAAGCTGAGTGGGAATACTTTTTAACAGACTTTTGGGTGCACCATTTTTCTCAGTTTCTATTCTCGCAAGTAAGTGGCTGTGGGGCTTCTTCTCATCTCACGTCTTTGTTTCACAGATTAAACCACTGTGGTTGGCGATATTGGCCAATATCATTTCCAAATGATATTTGGAAATATCATTTGTGCACCACCCTGCCCCCTACCCCCCATCAATGAAGAGCCTCGTTTTCCAAATTTCCACTTCATGTTTTTCCCTTGACAGAGGATCAGCTTAGGGTGGTTCTTTTAAACTCGAGCATGTTTGCCTAGTTGCCACATGACCTCCCACCTTGCTCAGCAAAGTCCTCTGGGACCTGCTCCACCCACTGGAGAGTCAAGCACTCGCTCCAAGGTCTTTGCAGTCATTTGCTTTTAGATTGAAGGACCCCTCTTTGAATGCGAAGCTGTAGAATTGTTCAGCATGCTGTGTATTGGAGAAAATAACATAGTAGCGCTGGGAAGACTTCAAGATGAACCAAATCTCAAAACAGACACTCAAGTTGTTAGGGAAAACAATACAACTCATGGCAGTTCTACCATAGGCTCATTTACAGCAAACAAGGCTGCAAGCCAGAGGATGAAACTGATGGCCAATGTTTCTCTTGCCATCTGTCTCTGTCAGAGAACCAGGGAGTGAACGAGAAGATAAATGGGTACCCATGAACATTTCTACACCACCTTTCGTAATAAGGACAGCAAAACTCTGACTTCTTAAAGAGCCCTGGGAGCTATCGGCTGTGGTGGATGGAAAAGACAATTTGTTAGCGTGATATACGTTCCTTAGTTTCTAATGATACATAAATTATCCCATGAGCCATGATACATATGGTTTACAGAGAATTTTAAATGAAAGCAATTTTTTTTTTTTCTAGCAACACTAATTGCCTAGCAGCAGTAAATTACTCATCCCCCGCTTCCTGTGGGTTGCAGTCATTACTCTCTCCTGGCGGTTGAGCCCATGTCCCCCAAGAGAAATGTTTGCTTTGACAAAGTGAATTTACATCCTCACTTGTGAGCCTGCCATGCCGAATCTACAGAAGGAGAGGGTATTAATAATGCCTGATTTCAGACCTAGCACCGAGTGTTTGTATTATCCTGCATGTGTTATCTATGAAAGCAGGACAGTGTGTTGGGTCTTAGCTCCTGTGGCTGCCTTTGGAGAAAAATCAGGGAGCTGCTATCAATATTTAATCTTTTCCAGCTTGGGGGTTTAAAAGGTAGACTTAGATAAGAAACATGGACATTTCCAGGATGACAAGTTAAGCAAGGGAAGTGATAAGCACCATTCATTTTGGGAAATATTAGATAATGACGTATGTAGATGGAAAATGGTGATGCTATTAAAGACTGTAATTCAACACATATTTGTTGATTTCCAACATTGTGCTGGGAACTTAGGAAGTAAGGAATGAATAACACGATCCCTGCCCTCACGAAGTTTGGTGTCTAGTGGGAGAGACAACCATGTACCAAGCAGGGATAATACAAGGTCACCCACGGTACTAAATGAGAGCAGAATGGCAGTAGCTCCTGCCTGCCTGGGGTATAAATGAAGGCCTCCGAAGGAGAAGTAGACACTGCTAGAACTGAGACTTGAATAACACATTTTATTTGACCAGATGGCCATGGTGTAGGGTGGGGGGGTAGGGCTTTCTGGCTAAAAGGAACGGTGTGGCAATGGCTTGGACATCTGAGAGAGAACCCAGCCAGTTAGGGAAACCATGTTTTGGGGTGGTCAGAATATAGGTCACATGTTGGGGAAAATGACAGAGGATAAAACTCGAGAAATGGCAAAGGAGGGCTTTAGACCCGGGAGGTACATGACCAGAGAAGGCAGAACTGGGAAGGATGGATCAGGGTGGTATGAGATAAGCAAGGAAATAGTTACAAAGCGGCTGCAATCATCCAAATTAAAAAAAAAAAAAGTGATGCTATTACCCTGTAATTAAACTCAAAAACAAACACAATGAGAAAGTTTGCCTGAAAACTGTCTCTGAGGAATATACCAGCTCTCACATATATGTGTTACCTATCTGTATGTATATTTTTTCTTTCTTAAAAGGTTTCTCTGCTAAATACCCTGTCATTTCCCTGAGAGTTTGTGCTTTTAGACTATGCATTTAGAGGGAGGGTCTCTTTTCATAATTTCTATTATTGAGAAATGTATTTATTAGTATGAATGGGTTGAATGCATATTTCTATCACATGGTAATTCTCCTTCCCACATATTTAAAAAGAAGCTTATCTAAGACTGTCTCCACATCATCCCTCCCCACCTATCCTACATACACACACACACACACACACACACACACACACACCCCACTCTGCAGCACCCTGAACTTGACCAGCCACAGGTTGTGTCTGTAAAGGTGGCGAGACTTGTAGGTGTGACCGCTAACAAAGCCAGCCTGACATCTATAGTCTGAAGTTTACGGGTGGCACACAGACTTTCGGAAGTTTCCATCTCCCTGCCCCCTACCCAGGACAACCATCAAGATTTGGGTGTGGGATCACAAAGGTCAGACTGAGTGTGCCCACCTGGGAAAGCAGTGTCACTGGGAAGTGCTGGGAGGTGCTTTGCTTCGATGCCTCCTTAGGCTAGGACAGCATGGCAGAAGGGTGTGGAGAGGTTGAGGGTTAGGGGATGCCGGGGTGAACTGATTAAAGGACTCTGAGAAGAGACTGTGTGATCTGGAGGTCTTTAGTGAACATGGTCATGTTAGAGGAATATTCCTGAGCTCAAGTAGCCTGAGACTGGGAGGAGAGCCAGGGCGGAGAGGGCGGCATAGCTTCCATCTCACAAATGTAGAAAACCTGGCATGTACAAGTGCCCAGGTGCACTATTTCCTTCCAGACCCCTGCAGAGTAGGTCAGCAGTTTGTGCTGAGACCAACCCCAGTCATTCCTCCTTTCAAGGTGTACCTGCTCCAGTGAACTCACCTCGTGAGGACTAGAGGTGGGAGACTCTTAACACTTCCTTAATTCATGGAATGGGTGAGGGGCAGGGGGTGGGAACCCTATCAGGGGTTTCCTCACCTCTCAGAGTAGGAGGTCAGGGAAGCCAGGCTGGGCGTTGGTGGTGAGAGAGGACTCTCGAAGCTCTGCAGGCTGAGCATCCTGAGGGGCACAGTGGGCAGCCTGGCTCGGCTGCTGGAGGTTCACCCTCTCAGCATGCTCAGAGGGCCAAACTGTGATCTTCAGGCACTCTACACCAGCACCATGGCCCTGGGTGACCAGCAAGACACTATGCGGGCAAACCATCTTGTCCACAACTGTTCCTGGACAGTGAAGCTGCCCAGCCCGAGTCTGATCTCTGTGGAAAATGCATTGGAGTTTCCAGGCAGACTAACTCAGAGACTGTTTCCTGTATCTTTTCTCGAGAAAGTCAAGTTCCTAGAACAGTACTTAAGGAACCATAGTAATGGACTGAGGAAGGGACGGGTGGATCAGTGATGATTCTTCTACTAGACTTTTTTCTCCCTTGCATAAATGGCTCCATAGTCCATCTGGAAAAGATGAGCACACGGGAAGAGATGACAGGCAGGTGAGGGAAGTTTGGGTGCAGGCATGGTTATGGCTAACGGGTGATGACGGGGCTTGATCTCTCTCACACTTTTCTCTGGGCTTTGGGAGGTCCTAACCTTTAGTCCTTATACAAAATATTCTGTCACAGTTTCCACATGCATGTGATTGAGACAAAAGAGTTGACATTTGTTATTCTGCCTTAAAAATGAAGCAACTAAATGGGATAAACCCTGTAGATATATATTTCTACCCCATGGGCCTTTTCCAAGAAGGGCAATTCATGTTCACAGCAGGCAGTTCAGACAGTAAGTTATTGAGATAGAAATGCGTACAAGCCAAATGAGCTAGTCTCATCAACCAGCGTCATCAGGAATGTGTCTTAAAAAAGATAACTATTCAGCACCTTGCAACCATGTAGCCAGATAAATTCTGGATGGATTAAAGATTTAAACATGAAAAATTAAGCCTGTAAAAGAATTAGGGAGAGGGAAGAGAAGATGGCGGAAGAGTAAGACGCGGAGATCATCTTCCTCCCCACAGATACACCAGAAATACATCTACACGTGGAACAACTCCTGCAGAAAACCTACTGAACGCTGGCAAAAGACCTCAGACCTCCCAAAAGGCAAGAAACTCCCCACGTACCCGGGTAGGGCAAACAAAAAAACCCTAAAAACAGAGACAGAGGATAGGAACGGGACCGGCACCAGTGGGAGGGAGCTGTGAAGCAGGAAAGGTTTCCGCACACTAGAAGCCCCTTCGCGGGCGGAGACTGCGGGTGGCGGAGCGGGGAAGCTCCGGAGTCGCGGAGGAGAGCGCAGCAACAGGGGCGCGGAGGGCAAAGCGGAGAGATTCCCGCACGGAGGATCGGCGCCGACCGGCACTCACCAGCCCGAGAGGCGTGTCTGCTCCCCTGCCGGGTCGGGCTGAGCTGGGAGCTGAGGCTCAGGCTTCGGTCGGATCTCAGGGAGAGGACTGGGGTTGGCGGCATGAACACAGCCTGCAGGGGGTTAGTGCACCACGGCTAGACGGCAGGGAGTCCGGGAAAAAGTCTGGACCTGCCGAAGAGGCAAGAGACTTTTCCTTCCCTCTTTGTTTCCTGGTGCGCGAGGAGAGGGGATTGGGAGCGCTGCTTAAAGGAGCTCCAGAGACGGGCGTGAGCCGCGGCTAACAGGGCGGACCCCAGAGACGGGCCTGAGACACTAGGGCTGCTGCTGCCGCCACCAAGAAGCCTGTGTGCGAGCACAGGTCACTCCCCACACCTCCCCTGCCGGAGCCCGTGCAGCCCGCCAACGCCAGGGTCCTGTGATCCAGGGACGGCTTCCCCGGGAGAACGCACAGCGCGCCTCAGGCTGGTGCAACGTCCCGCCGGCCTCTGCCGCCGCAGGCTCGCCCCGCACTCCGTGCCCCTCCCTCCCCCCGGCCTGAGTAAGCCAGAGCGCCCGAATCAGCGGCTCCTTTAACCCTGTCCTGTCTGAGCGAAGAACAGACGCCCACCAGCGACCTACACGCAGAGGCGGGGCCAGATCCAAAGCTGAGCCCCGGGAGCTGCGCGAACAAAGAAGAGAAAGGGAAATCTCTCCCAGCAGCCTCAGGAGCAGCGGATTAAATCCCCACAATCAACTTGATGTACCCTGCATCTGCGGAATACATGAATAGACGGCAAATCATCCCAAATTGAGGAGGTGGACTTTGAGAGCGAGATTTATTAGGTTTTCCCCCTTTTCCGTTTTTTATGAGTGTGTATGTGTATTCTTCTGTGTGAGATTTTGTCTGTATAGCTTTGCTTTCACCATTTGTCCTAGGGTTCTGTCTGTCCGTTTTTTTTTTTTTTTGGTTTTTTTTTTTAACTTTAAAAAAAAATTCTATCTTAATAATTATTTTTTATTTTAATAACCTTATTTTATTTTATCTAACATTATTCTATTTTATCCTCTTTCTTTCTTCCTTCCTTCCTCCCTTCCCTCCTACCTTCCTCCCTCCCTCCCTTTCTTTCTTTCATCTTT
>RJWK010056305.1:0-14483 GCA_004363435.1 Platanista minor
AAAAAAAAAAAAAAAAAAAAAAAAAAAAAAAAAAAAAAAAAAAAAAAAAAAAAAAAACAGACATGGACATCCTGGTCCAGCCATTTACAAGCTGTGTGACCTTGGCCAGGGCATTTACCCTTACTGAGCATCAATTTTCTCACCTGTGAAAAGGGATAATAACTGCTGAGGGAATTTCGAGGATTAGAGACTAGAGATATAGTGCAGAGCCTGGCAGTGAATGTTTTAGCACAGCCAAGGGTCATCTTGGCCCCATAAAACCTGGTTGCATTTAAGACCCATGCTAGCTGGCCCACTAAGCTTCCTCATTGGCAGCTTTCTTTGTGGGAATACCTGCCCAGAGAAGGGGGCCTCGGAGGGACTGCAAAGTTACAGACGTTTGGGACTTGGTCCTTAGCCCTTTGAGATCACGACTGTCATCGGCCCCATCAGGAACAGTGTCTTGGAAACCCAGCATCACCCACCGGCCCCTTTCTACTCTCAGCCACCCTTTCAGGCCCGGCTATTTATGTACCTATCATCTTACCTTCAGGCACCATCAAACACTTTCTTAAAACTAGAAACATTCTTCTCTCTATGGAATTTGGAAAGTTTTATAGTTTTTTAGGCATGCATTATCTGATGTATAAGCTCTGGAGTCAGATGGTCCAAATTTCATGTCTGACGTGTAGTTTCTTTTAACTTCTATGCTGTTCAGAGTCAGGATAGAGGTTACCCTTAGAAGTTAGTGACCAGAGTGACTGTTGCTGTTTTTGGGTTGCTGTTAATGTTCTGCTTTTTCATCTAGGTGGTCATTATTTAGGTGTGTTCAGTGTGTAAACATTAATCATTAATTACATATGCAATCTTCTGTATATGTATTATACTTTACTATAAATTTTAAAACATGCCATTCATATTAACTCATCTACAAAGACTAGGCCATGATGGGAATAAATGCTTTTATGCTCAAAAAGCGAGAGTAAGTAGGATAGTTTTAAAAAAAAAAAATCTCCCAAGTAGCCAGTCTCCGTGCCAACAGCCTAGGAGGTGACATCTCATTAATCCTCCCCGTCAGCCCACTTCCTTTTATTTTGGCCTATGTGAAAAAAAGGCACGAAGCAGATTCATGGAAGCGTAGAATTCCTGTGGGAAGAGTAAGAAGGACTGTACAGTTTGGGGTCTGGCACAGCAGCTCCCTGACTTGCTTGGTTTGGTTCTGTCCCAGGTGGTGTCTAATTGTGTGACACCGCGGGAGCCAACATCCTGCATCAGCTGCAGGTATGAATCAGCGCGGAGCACAACTCAGCTGACTGTTCTCATCCAATAACGCTGTCACCAAGCTTATCTCTCACGCAGAGAACAATGATACATACTCAATCCATGGCTCCTTGGCAAGCAGTCATAAATGGATCCTATTGCATGGTACTTACTGCGGTTAGGATTTTTTCTTCAAGATATGTTTGTGTGGACACAGGAGCTGCATTGCAAAGGAATCACTGGGTTGGCCAAGGTTTTTCCGGAAAAACCCGGTATCTATATAGTAGCCCTGACAGCAGCGTGGTGGGGTAGTTAAGCATGTGGCTTTTAGTGTAAGAAAGACCCAGGTTCAAGTCCTTGCTCTGCCACTTACTACCGGTGTGACCTTGCACTAGTTCCCTAACCTCTCTGTGCCTCAGTTTTATTAGAAATGGATCAGGTGGTTACGAGGCATGAACAAGATAATGTCTGTAAAGTGTGCCTAGCCCAGGGCCTGGCACAGATTTAAACACTCAATAAGTAATTGTTACTGTGGCATCATTATGCCCGTGACTGCCATGGAAAATCAATGAGATAAAATGTAGAAAATGCCTGATGCAAAGTTAGTGCTTGATAAATGTTAACTGTGATCATCTCGAGACCACTGTTTCAGAGATTAGCATTGGTGTGGGAACATCTGGCCCATAGGGAAGCTGGGTATTTTCCTGATTAGCTGGAGTATAATCTGACTTGTAAAGGAAGGAAAGGAAAAAGTGAGTATGAGTTACTGTCCCTGAAAAGGTCTTGCAAAACCCCCAGGGACTGGGGCTGGCTCACCTTGTGCCTGGTTGCCCATGCTGCCCACCTGCAATCAGCCATCCGGTTACAAAGTTGAACATGATTTTTCCCAAGTGTAATCCCTGAAACATTATCCTAGATTTCTCTCACTTTATATTCATTCATATAGCTATTCATTTGCAGGTGTCCTTTAGCACATGATTTCCACAAACGGGTTCCAAAAAACAATAGTCTTTGAAAATGTTATTATTCAGTGAAAAAAAAAAGTTATGTGGTCAAATAAGGCAGAAACTCTGCATACTATACCCCTCTTTTGAGATCTGTCACATGCACTGGCCTATTGAAGGTTCTGACAAGTCCTACCATTCATGCAGTCACTCGTTCATTCATTCATTTAATACAACATGTATTGAGTGCTCACTATTTGCCAGTCACTATTCTAGGCACTGGGAAGAATACAGCAAAGAACAAAACCACCCTACAGGGCACTGTTTAATCCAGTGTTTCCCAATTGCATTCTCTCTGTAGAGACCCTTCATGATTCGGCACCCAATGCCCCACTGTCACTACAGCTAAAATGAGTATCTAGAATTTCCAAAGCCAGGCATTTGATCTCACACCTCTGTGCATCCGCTTTGCCCTCCTCCCCGCTGGAATGCCTTTTCTCCCCTCAACCCACTCCCACCTCACTAACCCCATTCTTCCATCTGGATTCTGCTCAAGCTGCAAATTCTCTGAGCAGGTCTCTTAGTTCACGCCACCAGGCTGAAAGAGCACGCCCCTCCTCTGCACTCTCGTCATGCACAGGGCACACCCCGTACCGTGGCACATTCGTAATGATCTTTTGACTTGTCCATCCTCAACCAGACTCTGCATTCCTAGAAGGAAGTGACCGTGTGTCATCCATCTCTGTATTCCCGGAACTTAACTTGTGTTTGGCTCTCAGTACTGACTCTGCAAACAAGTGTTAAATGTTTGGCCGACTGTTAGGCCGACAGTCTAGTGTTATGCAAATGATTTTCCAAAGGCACCGGCTCTTCGCAGGCTCAGCCTGGGAGGGCAAGATTTGGCAAGGGTTGGACTTCAGCCCCAACCGACCCCATCCCCCATCAGCCTGCCACCTTTTCGCCAGCAACCCTGAAATGGAAGAATGGGGTTCCGGGCCGGGGTAGGGGATCTTGGGGGGAACATTAGACTGATTGTCCTGCACAGCCCTTTCAGACCTGAAACACTATATAAAAAAAACTAAATAAAATAAGTAAACTAAAGAGACCTTTGACGCAATCCTACATATAATTAGCATGTTTCCTTTCTCTTAAGTGATTATTAATTATTAATAATTATTTAAGCGAGATATAATTAATTAATAATTATTGTTATATATTATTTAAGATAATTAAATTATTGTTAATTATTATTAACTTGGTTGTACTCAGCTGATGGCCCATTAACCAAATTGGACATTCTGCTGCTCATTTGACTCTAAGGAAGTGCATCTCATTCTGTAGGAGTCCCACTATAATGAAACAAGCTAAAATTGGCCTTACTGCTGTATTTCATTTATATAGCTTGGAAATTATAAATAACATTGAGGATTGCCAGATAAAATATAGGCTGCCCAGTGAAATTTGAAATTCAGGTAACAATGAATTTTTTTAGTGTAAGTATGGCCCGTGCAATATTTGGGACATACTTACACTAAAAAAATTTGTTGTTCTTTAACTGAAATTCATATTTCACTAGGCATCCTCTATTTTTATTTGCTAAAACTGGCAACCCTATATGTGACGCTTTTGTGTATCAACAGCTATAGGATAGTCAAATTTTCCTGGTACTGTACCTCCAGAAATAATTGTAGGGCATTTAAGGGCAGTAATCAGTGGATAAACATGGGAACACCCTCTCTTCTTTCCCTGACTTTCAGGATGGAGTAGACTAGGAGAAAGGAGACTGTCATGATTCTGGAAGAGAAAGAAGCTTTTCTCTCTGAAAGGAAGGGAGCAAACTCAGTTTGGAAGGATTTAGAACATCAAGGTTGGGTTGCTAAATTCTGCGGAGGCTGTGATAACAGATCCATCTAAAGTGAAAAGCAGAATGAGCCTTCATTTTTGCTATTGATTGGTTAGGTTCTGTTCTCTGTGCTTTCAGAGAAAACATAAATTGATGACTTCTTTAAAAGCAAGTTTTTCGACTATTACAATGAGGAGAATAAAAGTACCTATGTCTCAGGGCTTTAGCAAGAACTAAACCTGGTAACACATTTTAAGCACCCAACCAGAGAAAAGGTTCCAGAAATTGGAGCTGCTAATATTATTATCATCTCTATTGTTGGTATTATTTCTAAATCTGGAGCAATCTTCTACGAGCTTCCCTTCTTCCAGAATACAGCAGGAAGGACTACAACACAGGAATAACTGGTTAGGTGACGGGCGGGCATAGGGAGCTCGATACCTTACAGCTCGTCACTGCTGAATTTGTACTCGCAAACTATAGCACCCCCCAACGACAGCAAAGGTTTTACCCAGACAGAATTTCCCCCCCACCCCCACCCCCGGGATCTTAGTTCCCCGACCAGGCATCGAACCCGTGCCCCCTGCAGTGGAAGTGCAGAGTCTTAACCACTGGACCGCCAGAGAAGTCCCCCCAGACAGAATTTTGATACTGTTTATTTTCAATTATTATGTATTTTGTGTGTCAGTCCTTTAACTCCGTGCTGTTTTCAACCATGTTTAGCACTGGCATTGAGCAAACTTTGCTAGTTTTGCGAGTGAGTTGCAAAGACGTAAAGATGGCCAGAGGTTGGGTCTCATTTTCTATTCAAAAGCATGTTCTGTTAGCCAGATGGTAAATTAGAATCTCAAGTTCTAACACAAATTGATCTACTATGGTTTTGGCCACTTTTTCTTTTACCTCTGTGATTTATTTAACAGGTCATTAGCTTTGGTAACTTTTAAAATCCATGAAGTACTCTAACTACACATATTATAGATCTTGTGTTAGACTGGTGTTACCTCTCATACTATTGGTTCCTAACAGGAATCTAGACAAAGTGTCATTCATTGAGCCTTGCTGGCAAAACTAGTTATGAACGTATATATAGTGGGCTCAAACCACAGAAGCAGAGAAGACTATTTCCCCACTGAGCTAACTGCTGCGTCATTGTGAGTTCAAGGTGATGGCTGGTCTATATTTAGTCCAGAACAAGGGCCTCACTGAAAAGCGAAAGAGGTGATCAATTGACACTCAGTAAAGGCAAATGATAGTAGCCACGTAAAATTTAAAGAGGGATCAGGATTCCAGGAAGCAAGTTAATACAAATAGAACCATGAAATTAGTTAGTCCACCCTTATGGCCTGTGCTCCCCCCCAAGTCTGTACTATGCCCGGGAACTGGTCCTGATGCACAGTGCTGTTCCTTCCAGTGAGGTCACATGCGGGCCTTCCAGAGAAATCCTGATCTCACTGGGCCCCTAGATGACAGGAGCAAAGTTGGACTTACTGATGAGTAAGGCAGATGGGCTTCCCAAGTCTCCGGGACCAAGTGGGAGGTGATGGGGGAGAGGAGCAAACATGTCACTGCTCCCACTTGTACACTTTGAGAAACACTAAACATCAATAACAATTGCCCATTAGCCTAAGAACTTTGAAATAACGAACAATCAAATGATGAACATTATCCACTTTTCATAAAGCCATGCTACGATATATTGTTAAGTGGCTAAGGCATTACAACCGAAGTAAAATTTGGACTGCCCATATTCCATAACAGTTTATGTTTATAATCTTCCTTCTTAGCCGTCAATACTTTTGCTAAGGCACAAAAAATAATTTAGGATTAAGCAATTTAATACAAACTGTATTTCATGGAGGGGTGATTGCACAACTTGAGAACACAGACCATTCAGCATCCATCAAGCGTCTACAGAACACACTTAAGGTACTATATGCCAGCAGTAGGACACACCCATGCCTTTATTTTGTTAAGATTCTTTCTAGTTTTTTCAGCTGATTTTGTTAAAGCCAACCCAGAAGGGGTTTTACCTTTACAAGTGTGTACATGGATAGACTCAAATAATCTTCCATACTCTTAACACAAGCCCCATGTACCATACAGTCCAGTGACACCAGTACTACTGTCCTGTGTCCTTTCATTGTGTCACTCTTTTGCTCTAGCTCCTGTCTCAGGACCAGACTTGAAGGAGATGATGATCTACTAAAAGGGTGGAGATAATGGTTTCTACCCATTCCTCATAGGAACTAGTAAAAGTAGGACCGCAATAAGTAACTTTTTTTTTAATAAGTTTATTTATTTATTTATTCTTTGGCTGTGTTGGGTCTTCGTTGCTGCACTCGGGCTTTCTCTAGCTGCAGCGAGCGGGGGCTACTCTTCATTGCGGTGCGTGGGCTTCTCACTGCGGTGGCTTCTCTTGTTGCGGAGCACGGGCTCTAGCTGCGCAGGCTTCAGTAGTTGTGGTTCATGGGCTCAGCAGTTGTGGCTCACGGGCTCTAGAGCGCAGGTTCCGTAGTTGTGGTGCACGGGCGTAGTCGCTCCATGGCATGTGGGATCTTCCCGGACCAGGGCTCGAACCCGTGTCGCCTGCATTGGCAGGCGGATTCTTAACCACTGCACCACCAGGGAAGTCCCAGTAACTTATTTTTAAACTTAAAAAGTGAAAGAACTAATAGTGAAGTTTAGCTCACCCTACAAAACACACCTCAAATGCTTCCTCTGTAGCAACAGAGATGATGATGATGATCCTGATGATGACGATGATGCTGAGAGCTAAAACTTATACAGCACTTACCAGAAGCTAGTCAAGGGCTTTGTACATATTAACTCATTTAATCCTGACTTCATTCATATGAAGGGGGCACTGTATACTCCCAATTTACAGATGAGGAAACTGAGGTATAGAGAAGTTTAATACTTTGCCCAAAGTCATCCAGCTGGTAAGTAGCAAAATTAAGATTCAAACACAGACAAGTTGGAGCCAGAGGCCGTGCTCTTATCCGCCACGCCTAATTGTTATGCCTTCCTAGAGCTCCCGTAGCACCTCCACAGAGTTTCGCTTAACCTCACACAGTTGGCACTTAACAGAAATGACTAGAATACAAGGCATGTTATCTAAGTGTCCACTTCCCCCACTTAATGATGAGATACTTGAAGTCAAGACCCATGTCTTATTTGTCTCTGTATGCTCCAGGGCCTCGCACAGTGTCTAGACCTATTGTATGTCCAGAATAAACTTGTTACGTGAACTAGTTTGAAATATTAGGCCGATCCCTATGAAACTGACATTGTTACAAGTCAAAATAGTTCATTGTCACAAGTCAAAATAGTTCATTGTCAATTTCATTTAGTTCAACCTTCTAGAACACAGACAGCACCTACCAGCTCGGAAGCAAACCTATTCTTCACGTTCTTTCAATGCTTTATTAATTCGTAGCAAACTGATACTTACAGGAAGAGACTAACACCATCAGGTAGTTTACTCATTTACCACTGTCAAGACCAGAACATGGAAAAGTTGGTAGCCCGTGATTTACTTATGCAAACATCTTATGCCTCATTTTCCTCTACTGCAGGTACATAATAATGCCTCAGGGTACCCTACAACACCATTTTTAAAGGTCTCCAAACCAACAATGGCCAGGGCATTAGACGTTTTTATCAAGGCGACATCCATCTTACCAATAACTTTCCAAAGCCAGTCTCCACTTCATCCCTATCCCCTTCTCTCATTCATTCATTTATTCAGCAAGTAATTTTCAAGCATTTCTTCCACGCTGGGCCTTGAGGATATAAAAAAAAGAACACACTCAGCTCCCACTGGTGGCTTTTTGCAACTCCTAAGTGGTAATAGAGGCTCGCTCCACGAGATGGCACTCCTAATTCTTCTTTGTATTCCTTTACTACCATGATGAAAGGTTGTATGATTTTTCCACTGTTGCAAAACAAATAGAACTAAGAGGGTTTTTTTCACGGTTGATGTAGCTGACTGCTCATATGAACATATTTCAGACACTTCAAAACAACGGTTTTCTCAGGGACATTCAAATGTTACTTTGGGAGAGGGTGTATGTTGCAACACGGAGGGCATGTTGTGATGTGAAGAGGTTGGAACCTTCTCTTATTGCTGGTACTGACCCTGACAGCACACAGGCTTATGGAAAAGAAAGGCAGAAAGTTGCATAGAACACTGCAGGCAAAGAGCACTGCAGCAGAAAGTGCACTGAGGTAGGCGTTTTGAAATTCCTCATACTCAGTTGCTCCATCCCCACTATTCCTACGCACACTGGTTCCAGATGCCTGTGCCCACTTCTCATCTCGACCCTCTCTACCAAAGGCACAGGATTCAGCTGAGTTTGGCAAAGTTTTTGTTTGTTCGTTTGTTTGTTTTTGGCGGTACGCGGGCCTCTCACTGCTGTGGCCCCTCCCGTCGCGGAGCACAGGCTCCGGACGCGCAGGCCCAGCGGCCACGGCTCACGGGCCCAGCCGCTCCGCGGCACGTGGGATCCTCCCGGACCGGGGCACGAACCCGCGTCCCCTGCATCGGCAGGCGGACTCTCGACCACTGCGCCACCTGGGAAGCCCAGTTTGGCAAATTTTGACCAATGATTTTAATTCAAGAAAACAGCCTAAGGCTGAAAAGAATAAGTAGGAAAATGACTATTTTTTGAATGCTGAATACTGAGCAGTTTGATAAGCAAAGTGCTTAGCAAACATTTCATTTGATACAAGAACCCTATGAGAAAGTTTTATGTACAAACACTTATGTAATACCTGATTCTAAGCACGTCACAAATATGATTTCATTTCAATTAATCATCATAACATTCCTATGAGGATGTACGCTATTGTTATGTCCCTTCTATGGGAAACTGAGGCACAGAGGGATTACTTGACTTGCCAAAGGTCTAACAGCTGGGGTTCATAGCCAGGCATGTCAAACTCAGTGTCTGGGCTTTTATGCTGCATCTCTGTTTCAGAGAAAAAATATTAGGTCCATTGGATAAGAATGCCCTCAAATTTCTGCTATGAAACCTACAAACTTACCTGACTCCGGACCTTCTCTGTTTGGCTAACATATTTACCAAAATGTCCATGACACAATAAAAAAATCACCTGTCATGCCAAGGACCAGGAAAATCACAATGTGAATTTTAAAAAAAGATAATCAACTAATGTCAACACTGAGATGACTTTGATGTTGGAATTATCTGACAAGGATTTTAAAGCAGCCATCATAAAAATGCTTAAACAGGGCTTCCCTGGTGGCGCAGTGGTTGAGAGTCCGCCTGCCGATGCAGGGGACGCGGGTTCGTGCCCCGGTCCGGGAGGATCCCACATGCCGCGGAGCGGCTGGGCCCGTGAGCCATGGCCGCTGAGCCTGCGCGTCCGGAGCCTGTGCTCCACAACGGGAGAGGCCACAACAGTGAGAGGCCCGCGTACCGCAAAAAAACAAAACAAAACAAAACAAAACAAAAAAACCCAAAAATGCTTAAACAGCAATTAGAAATTCTTATGAAACAAAAGAAAAAAATATAGAATCTCAGAAAAGAAATACAAATTATAAAAAAGAACAAAATGGAAATTATAAAAATGAAAAATACAATAATATAAATTTTAAAATCACTGGATGAAATCAATAGTAGATTGATGACAGAGAATAGAATCAGTGAACTTGAGAATGGATCAACAGAATTCACAAAATATGAATGACAGCAATTAAACAGACTGTAAAAAAAAATGAACAGAACCTCAGAGATCTGTGGAACTACAACAGAAGATCCAATATTCATATCATAGGACTCCAAGAAGGAGAGGAAGAAAATGGAATTGAAAAATTGTAAAAACATAAGGGCTAAAAACTTCCCAAGTTTGGTGAAAGCTGTAGACCTATAGATTCAAGATGCTGAGCAAACTCCAAATAGTATAAACACAAAGAAATGCATGCCAAGACACATTATAATGAAACTTCTGATGAATAAAGGCAAAAAAGAATTCTTGAAAGCAGCCAAACAGAAACAACACATTACCCAGAGAGAATACCAATTTGATTGACTGCAGATTTCTCATCTGAAACCATGAAGAACAGGAGGGAGGATCACAATCTTTCAAGTGAAATTCAAGAAAAGTTTTTCAAGAAAATTCTTTTCTCTGAGAAAGGTCATGCGAGGAGAATGAAAACATGAGCTACAGTCTGGGAGAAAATATTTGCAAACCACATATCTGACTAAAATTATCTAGAGTATCTAGAATATATAGAGAACTGTCAAAGCTCAAGAGTAGCTTTTCCGGTAAGTGGCCTGAGGTGACCTCTAAAAATGGTTCGTTATTCACTTGACCCAGAAAACCCCACAAAATCATGCAAGTCAAGAGGTTCAAATCTTCGTGCTCACTTTAACAACACTCGTGAAACTGCCCAGGCCATTAAGGGTATGCATATCTGAAAAGCCACCAAGTATCTGAAGAATGTCATTTTAAAGAAGCAATGTGTGCCATTCCGTTGTTACAATGGTGCAGGAGTTGGTAGGTGTGCCCAGGCCAAACAGTGGGGCTGGAAGCAGGGTTGGTGGCCCAAAAAGAGTGCTGAATTTTTACTGCACATGCTCAAAAATGCAGAGAGTAATGCTGAATGTGAGGGCTTAGGTGTAGATTCTCTGGCCATTGAGCACATCCAGGTGAACAAAGCCCCCAAGATTAGGCGCAGGACTTACAGAGCTCATGGTCGGATCAACTCATACATGAGCTCTCCCTGCCACACTGAGATGATCCTTACTGAAAAAGAACAGATTGTTCCTAAACCACAAGAGGAGGTTGCCCAGAAGAAAAAGATATCCCAGAAGAAACTGAAGAAACAAAAACTTATGGCCCGGGAATGAATGCCGCAAAAAATAAATGCAAATAAAAGTAAAACAAACAAAAAAACACACAAAAAGCTCAAGAGTGAAAATCAAAAAATCCAACTGAAAAAAAAATTGACAAAAGTCATAAACAGATGTTTCACCAAAGTGGATAAATAGAGGGCCAATAAGCACATAAAAAACCATTCAAAATCATTAGCTATCGGGGAAACAAAAATTAAAAGCACAATAAGATACCATTGTACACTTAGCAGAATGGCTAAAATAAAAAATAACAAGAGAAAATTCTGGCGATGATGCCAGTAACTGGATCACTCATCTATTGCTCTTAAGAATGTAAAATGGTGCAGCCACTCTGGAAAATGGTTTGGCAGTCCCTTAAAAAATTAAACATGCAACTAACTATCAAATGACCCAGTAATTGCAGCCCTAAGTATTTATCGCAGAGAAATGAAAACCCATCTTCACACAAAAACCGTACAAATATGTTTATAGCAGCTTTATGTGTAAGACTGGAAGACCAGTAGGTAACAGCTCAGATGTTCTTTAATGGGTGAATGGTTATGCTAAGTGTGGTATATCATGGAACTCAGGAATAAAAAGGAAAAAACTTATTGATATGCACAATACCTGGATGAATCTCAGAGAATTATGCTGAATGAGAAAAGCCAATTCCCAAAGTTTACATACTGTGTGGTTTCACATATATAGCATTCAAGAAATGCCAAAATTATAGAAATGGAAAAGAGATTAGTGGTTGCAAGCAGTTAGGGATGGGGGAGGGATGGTGAGAGGGATGCAGGAGGGTGACGTATGTGGTTATAAAAAAGCAACATGAGGGATCCATCTGGTGCTGGAACCATGTGTAGTCCTAAGAGTGTTGATGCACACACAACTCACACAAGTGATAAAACTGTATAGAATTTAATATGTATACGCACACGCAAGTGCAGGTGGTGCTGGGGAAATCTGGGTAGAATCGGCATTTTAGAGCAGTGTCAATGTCCTGGGTGGTATATTGTACTGTGTTAATGCAGGATGTGATTGTTGGGGGAAGCTGGGCAGGTCATGCAAAAAAAAAAAAAATCTCTGTTTATTTCTTGCAACTGCATGTGAATCTACAAGTATACCAATAATAATTTCCATTAAAAGAAAAATCAAGTGTTGCTCAGTCACTTAAGGCTCCATATTCCTCTCTAGCAACCACCTGTTTTTTTAGTTTCCCTGCACAACCAGCTTCTGATTTCTCTGTCTCAACTTCCTCATCCCTAATCAATTCTCAGTCCACCACAATGGATCCTATCACTCCACTGAAATGGCTCTTGTCAAGGACAACAATGATCTTCTTGTCATTCTATCCCTATCTTACTTGATGTCTCACCCTGCTGACTGCTCCTTCCTTCTAGAAACATTCTTTCCCTCTCCATCTTCACAGGTCACTCCTCAATCTCCCTTTTGGGCTCCTCTTTCTCTATCTGCCTGTTTCTCTTCCTTCCAGATCATTCAGTAATTAACTTCATCAAGACCTGCGAGGTACTCACCACCTTCTCACAGTTAATCATGTACCCTATGTCTTCAATTCACTCTATCCAAACCTTTGACTCAACAATCCATCACTGTATTCACTCTCTTGCAAACAAGCTTAGCTCACTAATTTCTCTCTCCCTCTATCACATCTGCCTTGCAAAGTCCCAACTTCGGTCAACTCTCCTCTCTGCCTACTACATCCCTCTATTTTAGCAGCTGAATATTGTCTGCAAAAACACACAGTAGTGTTGTGGCAGGTTTCATTTTAAAATTTAAAACACTGATTTGAAATTTCAAATGAGCCCTCTATGTTGCCTGAACCTCACACCACTTGCTTTCATGTTCACATTGCTACTGTCCAAAACAACGATTTCACAGCTTTCTCTCCCTTCTCAAACCTACAAACAAATCCAGCATCTAACCTTTCGCTCACAGATGATGTTTGCGCCCCACTCAATTGCCAAAGGAGCAGCCCTATAGTGAAATGACCCTGCTTCTCTCTGTGGCTATCTCCTCCACTTGTGCTCAGTGTTCATCGCATCCCCTCTAGCCTTCTAAGGGGTCCCCTTCCTCTTATTATTCCCTCTCTTTCTTGCATCTCAAATTTCTCCCTCTCCCTCTCCCTCTGATCATGTTCAGCAGCAAATGGGCTTGCCTTAGGTATTGCCCATTTTTACAAAAAAATTCCTTTTACCCTAAATCTCCATTCCACCTGCCAACTCATTTCTGATCCACTTCACAACAAAATCTCTTGTGTAAGTAGTCTGTAGTCACCATTTTGACTTTACATCTCTCATTTTTTAAAAATTTATTTATTTATTCATGGCTGCGTTGGGTCTTCGTTGCTGCACGCAGGCTTTCTCTAGTCGCGGCGAGCAGGGGCCACTCTACTGCAGTGTGTGGGCTTCTCATTGCGGAGGCTTCTCTTGTTGTGGAGCACGGGCTCTAGGCGCACAGGCTTCAGTAGTTGTGGCATGCGGGCTCAGCAGTTGCGACTCGCGGGTTCTAGAGAGCAGACTCAGTAGTTGTGGCACATGGGCCCGGTTGCTCCGTGGCATGTGGGATCCCCCAGGACCAGGGCTCGAACCCATGTCCCCTACATTGGCAGGGGGACTCCCAAGCACTGCGCCACCAGGGAAGCCCCTACATCTCTCATTTGTTCCTCAACTCTAATTTCAGTTTCTCTCCTCACCACTCACTCTACAGACACTGTTTTTGCAAAAGTTAGCAATGACCTTCATGTCATCGAAGTCAGTGGTCTCTTCTCTGCTCTTAATTTACTTGATTCCCAGCAGGACTTGACACATCTGAATATTCCATCAGTTTTAAAACCTGTTCTTCCCTTGGCTTCCAGAATGCTGCACTCTCCTGGTTCTATTTCTATCACACTGGCCTCTCTCCCAATCTGTTTTGCAGCCTCCTTTTCTTCTCATCCTAAGTGACCTCATTCAGTCCTATAGCTTTAAATACTGTCTATGTACTGATGACTCCCAGGTTTACATTTCCGCTCATATCCAACTGCCTACTTGACATCGCCATTTGGATGTCTAATAGGCACCTTAAAACTATCACCGTCAAGTGAGGGGCGCTGGCTTGGGGTGTGTGTGCCTGGAGCACTCCAGACTCTGGCCACTTTCAGGAATATCTCCATGGATTCCCAGCCGGGGGTCAGGCCAAAGCTCCTGCATTGGGAGCTCCAAGTCTGAAACACTGAATTAACAGAGAATCTCAGACCCCAGGGAATATTCATCGGAGTGAGGTCACATGGAGGTCCTCATTTCAGCACCAAGACCCAGCTCTACGCCACAGCCTACAAACTCCAGTGTTGGAAGCCTCAGGCCAAATAACCAGTAAGACAGGAACACAATCCCACTCATTTAAAAAAAAAAAAAAAAAAAAAAAAAAAAAAAAAAAAAAAAAAAAAAAAAAAAAAAAAAAAAAAAAAAAAAAAAAAAAAAAAAAAAAAAAAAAAAAAAAAAAAAAAAAAAAAAAAAAAAAAAAAAAAAAAAAAAAAAAAAAAAAAAAAAAAAAAAAAAAAAAAAAAAAAAAAAAAAAAAAAAAAAAAAAAAAAAA
>RJWK010056306.1:0-14482 GCA_004363435.1 Platanista minor
TTTACTGTGGAACTGCTGTCCACAAACCAAGCAGCTCTTTCTCTGTCAGTCGAGAGCTGTTTACAGGGCACTGTCCAAGTGATGATAGAATCCAGCAGCTCCTCACACAGTTCCAGAGTCAATCCTAGGAGAAGAGAGGCTTCCTGCTCCTATCTCCTCCTTGCATTCTCCCAATAACAACATCCTGTGTAACCCACTTCCATACTGTTCTGGAACTCTTCTGGGCACTCCATCCCCGTTAGAGTGTTTCTGACATGACCCGAGACATTGTGGGTATTTTGGTTTCAAGATCACTTTAAGTCCTTCAGTTAGCCCTCAGATGGGAATTCTCTAGTTCCAAGTCCCTGCTGTTGCCGGGAGTGCTCATGCACTCTTGCCGTTAAGTCCCAGTCTACGTTCCACTTAGGGCTATGGCACAGAGGATTTGCCCCTACTGGCACTCCAGCTTCTATTCCACGCTGTGTGGGCTCAGGCGGTCTTACTGGTTCCCATTTAGCAAGTGCCATTAATATTGCTCGAGGAGTGGAGTTACGCGCTTTCTGTTTTACAATCCTCGGTGGGGGGGAACATTCCCCAGTCAGATACAGTGTCCGTCCCCATGACACAATCAGGTAAAAGAGACGCCACCACTTCACATAAAGCCTGTTCCAACATACCAATTCTCCTACAAACATTTACCTTAATTCCACCATCAATTACGTTCCTAAATGTAACCTCTGTTAGGATTTCATCCACAGGTTTGGATTTTACAGCGCTAGGGAGGGGAAGTGTTCCCCAGCCAGACGTAATAGCCATTCCCATAAAACTTTCAACTTCTTTACATAACGTCAGCTTAAACGTTCCAACTTTCATCGTCTTATCCACCCTTACATTTCTATATCCTCTCAGTCTGGCTGTAGCTCGAGTGAGGTCTTCATCAACGGGTCCATGGGATTCCCGTATTAAGGGTCCTATAAACCTCTTCTCCATCCCTGACCATTTTACTGACTCTTGTGCAAAAGGCTTTGGGTACCCAGTGAGCAGTCGAAATAAGGGACCCTGGCCCTCTTGCCAACCTTTATCTTGATTAACCTAAGTGCTGCTGCAAGTGATTGCTGGTCAGATTTCTCACCGTAATCTCTGCCTTCCAGCTTTTAAATTTCTCCAGACTGGGGCATATAGAGCAGACTTGTTTAATGTTGGGGGACAACAGGGGGTCTTTTGGCCCACTCAACCTGAGGTAGCGCTGTGTTACAATCTTTGTTTTAACCCCACCAGTGTCTGGTTTTATTCATCACATCTAAAGATTCTAAAGATTTCCACCGTGCTGGGACTTTTCCTCTTTGTTTCGTCCCTGTCAATATTTGCTTTATTCACCTCATTTCTTAATAACCGTTTAAAATTTCCACCTTGTTGGGAAGAGTCCCTTGACTCTGCTCTCAGCCTCTCCCCATTCCGTTGTTAACTGACCGATGTTTCGATTGGCATCTGTAAGACCTACTGGGGGCCAGGGAAGCTGAGACACCAAATTCGACAAGACTTCCTGAACTGTTTCTTGGTTTTGTTAACAATGAGGGGGTGCCGGTGTGAAAAAGAGCCCCTTAACCACAGCATTGACCTTGATCTGGGTAATGGGCATATTCAGCCGGTGAATATCCCGGTCATCATAAAGCCGGTCCAGATGGCTCGCTTACAAAGCAGATCGGCTGCTTCACTCGGTGTGTTCCACTTGGCATTCATAGGGGTGAAGGACAGCACCCCCCCCCCGCCTCTTCCCAGGAAAAGTAGACCTTGCAGTGGCTTTTATCCAGTCCCCCAGGCTGGCTGTTCCCTTGGGAATAACCTCCCATGTGTCTGGATAGCAGCCACAGCCACCTGTGATAGCTCCGTGGTCAGCCGCAGGTCCTGCATCAACCCAAATGTGCTCTTCCGCTCTGCCACATCCTAAACCAAAGATGCTCCTCCTAAGTTAGTTCACAGTTCCTTCACACTGCACCCCCTGGTCTCAGTAGTTTCTTGAGCTTGTCCTTCCCCCACTTTGATTCTTACCTTGGGAGACGGCTGTGAGGCTAGTTGCCAAGCTCAGGCTCACTGAAATCTGAGCTTGGTCTAGCATCAAAGTCAGACCCAGCCGTTCACTTTTACTTTTGCAACTACAGATAACAACAACCAAGGGAATAGGATGTTTGGCCTTTTTCTTATTAGTTTGCACTTCCCTATGCATCCAGTGAACCAGCTTCCATGGAGTTGGATCCATCTTTAGTAACTGATTGCAGCAGAGCTGCTGCTCCAAAGCATGGGTGACCACGTGGCCAGTTAGGAATCAAAGGTTCCTTAACCTTCCCCGTGTCATCCCTTTTCTTCCCAAACTACAGGTTTCTGTGAGTGAGGGCCATTCTAGCAAATCCCACTTCCCTGACACCAACTCGTTTTTTTTTTGCGGTACGCGGGCCTCTCGCTGCTGCGGCCTCTCCCGCTGCGGAGCACAGGCTCCGGACGCGCAGGCTCCGCGGCCACGCCTCACGGGGCCCAGCCGCTCCGCGGCACGTGGGATCTTCCCGGACCGGGGCACGAACCCGCGTCCCCTGCATCGGCAGGCGGACTCTCAACCACTGCGCCACCAGGGAAGCCCTACACCAACTCTTTTGGGTTCCTGGACCCAATTTCCAACGTGTTTGTGGGGTTGGGGGCTTCCTCACACCACGAAGCAGTGCTCCGGACACCAGCTGGGTGTCCTATAATTCAACTCAATTCTGACACTTATGTACCCAGAGAGAACTTCAGATCCCACAGGTTAAGGGCTCAGTCCTGCAAAACTGCCCCCCCCCCGGCCCCAAATTCAGACACCAGTCACAAGTCCAGGTTGTCACCTGTGCTTCTGACCAACTGGCTGTGGATTGGAGGTTCCCATAACCTCCTCCTCAGATTCGATTAATTTGCTAGAGCACCTCACAGAGTTTAGAGAAACATTTTACTTAACTAGATCACCAGTTTATTTTAAAAGGATATAACTCAGGAACAGCCAGATGGAATTGATGCATAGGGCAAGGTGTGGGGAAAGGACGCAGAGCTTCCATGCCCTCTCTGGGCTCACCACTCTCCCCACACCTCCACGTGTTCACCAACCTGGAAGCTCTTCAAACCCTGTCCTTTTTTTTTCTTTTTTTTTTTTTTTTGGTTTTTATAGAGGCTTCATTACATAGGCATAATTGATTGAGTCATTGGCCAATGAGCATTGATTCGATCTCCAGCTCCTCTCCCATCCCCAGAGGTCAGGGAATGGGACTGCAAGTTCCAACCCTCTAATCCTTCCCTTGGTTCTCCTGGCAACCAGACCTCATCCTTAGGTGCTTTCTCAAAGTCACTTCATTAACATAACAAAAGACACCATTATGGCTCTCAGCATCGAGGGAACTCCAAGGGTGTTAGGAGTTCTGTGCCAGAAAAGGGGACTACAACCAAATACACATATCTTATTATAAATCAGAATATCACGCAGGCAAAAAGGCTAGACTCTCCAACACAGCCAAGAAGATCAACGTGCTTGGTCCTCTGCATTCCAACTGAGACCAGCCCTTCCAGAACTTAACTGTGTTTCCATGGAAAAACCTGGACTCTTGAGTCAGACAGTCCTGTTTAAGTCCAGCTTCATCTCTTACCCACTGTGTTACATTAAATAAGTTACTTAACCTCTCTGAGCCTCACAGTGCCAAGTGGAACTAATAATACCCACTCAAAGGGCCCTGGAAGAATTAAATGAGATCAGGAGTGTTAGGGAGCTGTTGACTGAAACTGCCCGCCTTGGCCAGGCACGACAATAACCGCTTGCCTGAGTTGTCTCACAACAAGAGGTCCCAATAAAGAACGTGGTGCTGGGACTTCCCTGGTGGCACAGTGGTTAAGAATCCACCTGCCAATGCAGGGGACGCGGCTTCGAGCCCTGGTCCGGGAAGATCCCACATGCCACGGAGCAACTAAGCCCGTGCGTCACAGCTACTGAGCCTGCGCTCTAGAGCCCGCAAGCCACAACTACTGAAGCTCGCGCGCCACAGCCACTGAAGTCCGCGCGCCTAGAGCCCGTGCTCCGCAGCAGGAGAAGCCACTGCAATGAGAAACCCACGCAGCGCAACAAAAAGCAGCCCCCACTTGCCGCAACTAGAGAAAGCCCGTGCATAGCAACAAAGACCCAACACAGTCAAAAATATATAAATAAACTTATTTAAAAAAAAAAGAACGCGGCGCTGCTGCTGAAAACTAACCAGGAGAATTCAGGAAGGGTTGAAAGGAGGGAGGAGACGCCAGCCCATAATATGTCTTGTAAAACTAACCCAGAAGAATTAGGGAGGGGCCTAAAGAAGGAGGGAGGAGATGCCAGCCCATATGTCCTGCCAACGTCCCAGAAACTTTCACAGTGGAATCCATCTTGGCTGAGAGATGCCGATACTACCAGGAAGGACCCTGAGTCAAACCAAGCAAGATGATTGGCCAGGGACAACCCAGAAAGCTAACATCACCACTATAAAACCTGAGACTGCAAGCCACGTGGCAGAGCAGTTCTCCTGGGTTCCTTTACCCAACTGCTCTCCTCCCAGGCACCCCTTCCCAAAAGTCTTTTACTTTGTCAGCACTTGTGTCTCCTTGGACAATTCATTTCCGAGTGTTAGACAAGAGCCCACTCTTGGGCCCTGGAAGGGGTTCCCCTTCCTGCAACAGGAGCATCAGGCACAGAGCAGGTGGTCTCTTCCCATTCCCTCTTACTGTACAAGATTCCTGGAGCACCGCCCTGTTATCTCACCACCAACCAATCAGAAGAAAGTCACACACCCTGCAGCCTTCCCCCCAGATTTTGCCTATAAGAGCTTTCCCCTGAAAACCACTGGGGAGTTCATGTCTTTCTTGAGCACAAGGCACCCATTCTCCTAGCTTGGTCCTGCCATAAATCTTCTGCTCCAAACTGACATTTTGGTTTGTTTGGCCTCACTGTGCATTAGGCACATGAACTTGTGTTTGGAACACTACCACCACGTATACCCAGAGAGGGTCTCACACTGTTTGAAGTACAGTTGGCCGCTGAACAACACAAGTGTGAATTGCGCGGGTCACTTATTCGCAGATTTTATTCAATAGTAAATACTACAGCACTAAACGATCCGCGCAGCTGGTTGAATCCACAGATGCGGAACCCGTGTATGTGGAAAGCCGGCTACAGAGTTATACATGGATTTTTCGACTGCGGGGAGGGCTGGCGCCCCTCACCCCTGCCTTGTTCAAGGGTCAACTGTATTCTGTGCTACGGCGGCTGTGGAAAGTGGAATAATGCCCCCTTCAGAAAAAAAAAAAAAGATGTCAGTGTCCTAATCCCTGGAATGTTACCTTATATGATAAAAAAGGACTTTGCAGGTGTGATTAAAGTAAGGATCTTGAGGTGGGGGGATTATCTTGGATGGATCTGAAAAGCTATCACAAGTGTCCTTACAAAAGGGAGGCGGAGAGAGATTACAGAAGACAGGAGAAGGCCACATGATCACAGAGGCAAAGACTGGGGTGATGCTGGCAAAAGCCAAGGAAAGCTGGCAGCCACCAGCAGCTGGAAGAGGCAAGGAACAGATTCTCCCATGGAGCCTCCAAAGGGAGAGCGGTCCTGCTGACACCTTGATCTCAGCCCAGTGATTCTGATTTGAGACTTCTGGCCTCCAGAACTGTGAGCTACCAAGTTTGTGGTAATTGATTTAAGCCACCAAATTTGTGATCATTTGTTACATCAGCCACAGGAAACGAACACAGTTGGCCAACCAAGTCTTTGACCCAAAGAGTCAGTTATGGAAGGAAAGGCCTGGGTTACAAGCCCAGGCTCTGAAGACCCAGCCCTTGGTCTCTTGGGGGAGGGCTACAGAAACTAAGGTCCCTCTAGCTGGGGTTGTCCTGGGGGGTCTTGTTGACAACCACCCACATTGGCTCCCAGTCTTGCCTCACACAGGAGGGGAAAGCAGTGAAATTAGCATCATTTCCTTCTCTGCTTCTGGCCCAAACTCCCCCTCACCAGGGAGGGCAGGGATCCCCTATGCCTGAGGCCCTGGAGTCAGGTACCTGAAAACGATCTTCCAGACAAGTCCCTGGCTGCATCAAGGGCACCCAGGGGGAGGAGAGAGCTTGCACGAGTCAAGCATGTGGTGTCACTCTGCACACAGTAGCTTTCACCAGCCTGGGGCTAATAGCCTTAACCCACTTCTCAAGGATGGTAGGAGAGGTAAGGGTTGTTAAGGGTGCTAACTGCCATGGAAAGGCTCGGCTTGCACCAAATGATCTACTGATGGTTTTGGCCTGGAAAAAAGCAGTCGTGTTGAAGACTAATTACATTGGTAGATGTATATTCAACATGGGTGCTGGAAGGTGGTATCACAGTGGCTTCACAGACCACAGGTTTTCAGTTTTCAGTGCAACCAGACCCTCCGATGTGGCACCTCCCTGCTTTGCAACCTGATTCCCTTCTAGTGAGTTTCTGTGGCTGCCGGGTGTAACCTCCACAGTCCATGCCCCTGACCTCCCCAGAACCCCAGAGTGCTCCAGACTGCCCATCAGCAGAGGCCTGGGCCATGTGGACACTCAGAGTTGACTCTGTTGACTGCTAGGCAAATGAGACTTAAATTTATAAAGGGAGATGGCGGGGGTGGGGGGGGCACTAACCCCTCCCAGACATATGCCAGCTAAGGAAGAAGTCAGTCTCAGTCCGAGGGCCTAGGAGTAAAACAAGACATTATTCATTTCCCCTCCATGGCAGAGACAGCTAGCTCATCATCAAACCAATCTCTCTTTTCTTTTGGACACACAGCTAGACTACATTTCCCAGTCTCCCTTGCAGCTGGGTGTGGCCATGAGACTGTTCTGGCCAACAGAAAGCAGGCAGAAGTGACGGAGTGGTCTGGCTCCTACAAGCCTGCCGTGCCATTCTCCACTCTCTCTCTTCCCCTCCCGATCAGTTGGATGTCAATCTTCAGGGCAACTTTGGAAATAGGAAAAAGGGCCAACTGTCCTGGTTTGCCAGAAACTGTCCCAGTTTTAGCACTGAAAATCTGCACCCCAGGAAACCCCTCACTCCCAGACAATGATTGGTCACCCTACTTGAAAGACACATATGGAACATGGCAGAAGGCTCCATCAGCCTGGGTCCCTGCATGACTGCATGGAGCAGAGAACCCCCCCCCCCCTGCCAATCTCCCATTCCCACCAATCAGCAATATGTGTTTTGGACTTCATGTGAGTGAAAAATAAACTGGGATTTTTCTCCTTGAAATGTCACCACCACTAGTGTAACCTTTACTCATACACCTTCAAATACTTTTGGAGAAACACAAAAATATCCTAGGTCCCCTCAGCTATTTTAAGAAGACAGATACTAGTCATAAATAGAAAGACTATATATTATCTGGGATGGTCCTGGCTTCCATCTGTTGTTTGGGCATAATTATTAATAGCACCCCCCTTTACTCTCCAAAGTGTCCCTGTTTGCATAATATCTAACATGGTATAGATAATTTCCAGTGTGAATGCATGCCTAAGATGTTGTAGAAAAATTAATTGAATCCTGTTTTAAATGCAATTATTTAAGAAAGAACTTTTTTGTAATAAAAGTAATTTGCCTCATAGCTAATACTCTAAATTCAACTCTCAGGGGGACTTCCCTGGTGGTCCAGGGGTTAAGAATCGGTCTCGCAATGCGGGGCACGCTGGTTCGATCCCCGGTCAGGGAACTAAGATCCTACATGCCGTGGGGCAAAAGAGCCCACATACGACAACTACAGAGCCCATGCGCTCTGGACCCCAGGCGCCACAACTAGAGAGAAGCCCGCACACCACAATGGAGAGCCCACGTGCTGAAACGCACTGAAACTAAGACCCGATGCAGCCAAAAAATAAATAAATCTTTTTTTAAAAAATTCAACTCTCAGGTTGTTGGATTTTTCTCTGTTGGCCACGCTGTGTACATTACCCAGAACCATCCTGAAATCTAGCTTTCTTACAGACTCTGTGTTTGGAAGATTGCTGTTCATCTTGTACTTTTGGTCTTTTCTACCAATTGATCAAAACTCACATCTATTGAGTGGTTCATCCATACAATGAAATATTATTCAGTGATAAAAAGAAATGAGCTATCAAGTCACAAAAAAGACATGGAGGAACCTTAAATGCATATTGCTAGGAGTGAAAGAACTCAGTCTAAAAAGGCTACATGCTGTATGATTCCAACTATATGACATTCTGGGAAAGACAAAACTATAGAGTAAAAAGATCTGTGGTTGAGTTGGTGGGAATGTACATTGGTGCAGCCATTATGGAGAATAGTATGGAGGCTCCTTAAAACACTAAAAATAGAGCTACCATATGACCCTGCAGTCCCACTCCCGGACATATGTCCGGAAAAGACAAAAACTCTAATTTGAAAAGATACATGCACACCAATATTCATAGCAGCACTATTTACAATAGCCAAGACATGGAAACAACCCAAGTGCCCACCAACAAATGAATGGATAAGGAAGATGTGGTATATATATACACCATATGGAGTAATATGGAATATTACTCAGCCATAAAAAAGAATGAAATATTGCCATTTACAGCAACATGGATGAACCTAGAGATTATAATACTAAGTGAAGTCAGACAGAGAAAGACAAATATATGATATCACTTATATGTGGAATCAAAAAAAATGATGCAGATGAACTCATTTATAGAACAGAAACAGACTCACAGACATAGAAAACAAACTTATGGTCACCAAAGGCAAAACAGGGGGTATAAGTTAGGAGTTTGGGATTAACAGACACACACTATTATACATAAAAGAGACAAACAACAAGGATCTACTGTACAACACAGGGAACTATACTTGATATCTTGTAATAACCTAAAATGGAAAGAATCTGAAAAAGAATATATACGTGTATATATAATATATAAAGGAACATATACATATACGTATAACTGAATCACTTTGCTGTACACCTGAAACTAACACAACACTGTAAATCAACTATAGTTCAATTAAAAAGAAAAACTCAAAAAAAAAAAAACATCAGTGGTTGCCAGGGGTTGTGGGCAAGGAAGCAGGAAGGGATGAACGGATGGAGCACAGGGGGTGTTTAGGGCAGTGAAATTGTTCCATATGATACTGTAATGGTGGATACACGACATTACTCATTTGGCAAAACCCACAGAATGTGAAACACCGAGAGTGAACCCTAATGTAAATCATGGATTCCAGTAAATAATAAGGGGCCAATATTGGCTCATCAGTTGTAATAAATCTACCACAACTAATACAAGATGTTAATGACCGGGGAAAGTAGGGGGGAGGGGAAAGGGGGGCATGGGAACTCTGTATTTTCTGTAAGCCTAAAACTGCTCTAAAAAGTAATTTAAAAAAAAACTTAAGGGCTTCCCTGGTGGCGCAGCGGTTGAGAGTCCGCCTGCCGATGCAGGGGACACGGGTTTGTGCCCCTGTCCCGGGAGGATCCCACATGCCGCGGGGCGGCTGGGCCCGTGAGCCATGGCCGCTGAGCCTGCGCGTCCGGAGCCTGTGCTCCGCAACGGGAGAGGCCACGACAGTGAGAGGCCCGCGTACCGCCAAAAAAAAACTTAAAAATAAGAAACCCAGTTATATCTGTTCAGTTCCCACAGAAGAGACATAGGATATGCGGCCTCCACAGGGCCACTGTTGATTGCCTGAAGGGTCTCACTGCAGTGGGCAACAGGCTGCCTCCCAGGGTGGATCCCGGTGGACAGGTAACGTGTGAAGGTGCCAGTGCAGACAACTGAGGGAAATGTCCCCCAGGTGGTGGGACCAGGGCCTGGAAGGCCCAAGGGCAGGGGAACTGATGAGGTGGGTTTGCGGTTGAGGCTGCCACTCGCCATCGGCCTCCTCAGGGAGCCCGGCCAACCTCGAACAATCCAAACGGGAGGCTGCGGAGCCCCAGCTGGACACTGCTTACCACGCAGTTAAGTGAGAACAAATCCAAAGCAAATACTTGCGATATTTAGAGCTTTAGGATATGCCTATGTTTTATTCATCCACATTAGCATGGGGTCTGCAGGTCCCCAGAGTCTGAAGGAAATTAGAAAATCACAGAATGTCAGGACTAGAAGAGGCCTGGGGAGTGATCTGATCCAGGCCTTCTTTTGCTGAAGAGGAAATTGAGGCCCACAGAAGGAGGTGACCTGAGGTTACACTCCCAGCCATGCCTCTCTCTCTCTCTCTCTCTCTCTCTCTCTCTCTCTCTCTCTCCCTGCGCCCCCCCTCCCTTCCCTTGCCTTTCTTTTAACACATCTGTGTGCTTACTTTGTACTACTTTCCGAGCAAGGTCAGGGATATACTGCCGGCTACCCTCACACCCCCTGGAGGTTGGGGACCATCTGAGGCCACAAGGTGCAGCTAGGCCTTGGGAAGTCACAGGCCCGCTCCTGGGATCATTATAGGGCCCTGAAGCCTAGAGGGCAGGTGGATAAAAAAAATAAATCACACTGTGGGTTCAGAAGAATTTTAGTCAAAACTAGAAATGGAGTCCACGGCGACAGTGCCATCTTTCTTCCAAAACTCTCTCCCTCCAAATGCACCAGCCCTCCCCCAACTTGCCTCTCCTCCAACGGTGAGGCTCTAGAAGGTAGCTGTCCTTCCTGCCGTAATTACAAGTGCCAGCACAATTCTCGGGTCCTGGATACCGAGTATGGCAGCCGACTCTGGGCAAGTCTGATAGAATCGGGGAAGTCTGATGTTGACTTCAGGCTTAACTGTGAAGTGAGGGAGGTTGTGTAAAGGGCTAGACGCCCGTGGCACATCAGATGGAGGGGATGCACAGATGGCTGAGCAAACAGGAGGGAGAGTGGGCCCAGGCATAGGCATCTGGAGTCCTCCAGCAGCTGATAAGCCTGCCCAAGACAGCAGAGGTCCAGAGAAGGTGCCCGGGAGTCCGACAGTGAGGCTGTGGGAGGAGGAAGAGGGCTCAGTGAAGGAGCCCTGGGGCCTTGAGGAGGAGCCTCTAGGTTGGCTCACTCCAACTCCACCCTGACTCTCCTCTAGCCAACCTGCCTCTACTCCAGGGTCCAGAAAGCTAAAGCCATGCCTTCCCAGATTCCCTTGCAGCTAGTGGCGACCATGGGATGCAGCGCTGGCCAGCGAGACATTCGTAGAAGCCAGCTGGTGCAGGTACCTCTCCTGCCCTCCCTCCTTCTTTCCGTCTTGACTATGGATGTGACGGTTGCACCTGCAGAAGCCATCTTGGCATCATGAGGAGAAAGCAGAGAGAATTGCTCTGATATCTTTGAGCTGCTGAAATGACTAAATGCTGGCAACCAAGTCCCTTCAGAATTCTTATTACCCAAAGAAAACAGAATAAAACCACAAAACTTCAAACATTTAAGCCACGATCATTTGGGTTTTCCGTTACTCAAGCAGAAGACAGTCAACAGTATTGAATGCTTTGGAGACGTGTGTCAGTAAGGACCCTTTATGGAACAGAAAAGACAACTCATGTTAACGTAAACCTTAAAGAGAGTTACTGGCTCACACAACTGGAAAGTGCATGATTGGAATAGGCTTCGGGATAAGTTTAATCCAGCAGTTTAATGATATCACCAAGGACCTTGTTTCTTTTCATCTTTCCATGCCCACCCTTGAACCAATCACGGTGATAAAAGAGAGAGGATCAGGTTAAGTGGCTTTGGCCAACTGGACCCACCCCTGGAGGGGTCACTCCCTCCCAGATCTCACGGTTCCTAGACAATGGAGGAAAAGGGGTCTGGGAAGGACAATCTAGGTGCTATTATGAAGGGTGAATGGAAGCTAGGTGAGTAAGCAATGAGCGTCTACAACAGCTTTCTATTCTGGGAGACAGAGGATTGTGTGGAAGCCATTGGCCATGGTCATAAAAAGGTCATTAGCAACCTTCTGTTGGGAGAAGGCAATGCCAGTTGTAGTGAGCTGTGCCATAAGTGGAAGTGAGGAGATGTAGACTCCTCTCTCAAGAAATCTGGGACTTCGAAGAAGAGAGAAATGACACTATCTGGCATGAGGAGGCAGGGTTAAAGGAAGTCAGCCCGAGCTGACTTAGACAAGCACTTTATCAGCCCCTGGAACCACTGAGGTCCCAGCTCACCTTCTCTTGGCACCATTAGCTAGAAACTATGCCAAGCTCTTTTTATATATCATTTCCACTGAAGTCTTACAACTGCTGTCCAAGGAAGATATTTGCATAATCTCTTCCCAAAAGGGGGAGGCTGAGATTAGGAGGAAGCAAAGTGACTACCCCAACTCAGCAAAAGGCTGAGCCTGTGCTTCCTCCTGCAGTCTGCCAGCCCATGGAGGCCACACCCTATGCCCTTTGGTCCAAGGGGGACTTACTTTGGACTTATCCTCATTATGGGTCTACCTAAAAGGTAGCATGAGCTGAGATCCCCACAAAAGCTTCAGCTTTGACACTGTCTTTGAAACTACATGACCCAGGGTGTCTACCAACCCCCGGGGCTGAAAAGAGGTGTCCAAAAAGCCGGCCTTAAGCCATCGGTCACCTGGAGACCAGGTAAGGCTAGCCCATCTGGGGAAAGCGAGCTGTGCAGTGAAGACCCTGAAATGAGTGAGACGGGATCGGGGAGGGTGGGGGTGGGGGGGGGCGCATCCAGCAGTGGAGGTGTGAGCTGAGCTACACTGGCTTCCCTCCCCCGGTCTCTGCAGATAGCCCCTCCCACAATCCAGGGCTTGCTTGCCTAGATGCGGAAGTCACAGTGCTGGCCCGGTGATCTATTAATACTCCCCAATTTGCATTCCTGCATGTAGCCTACCCAGCCTTCATCAGTAGGGCTGCCAGATTTAGCAAATAAAAATACAGGGCACCCAGTTATGCTAGAATTCCAAAGAAAGAATGAAGAATTTTTTTAGTAGAACCATACCTCCAAATATTACATGGGGCATACTTAGACTGAAAATATTATTTGTTGTTTATCTGAAATTCTCACTTAACTGGGCATCCTGTATTTCCTTTGGAAACTCTACTCAGAAGTTTTAGCCAGCAAGCAGAAAAGCTTAGGAAGAAAAATGCCCCATGGACAAAGATCCATCATAAAACACTTTTAAAGAGTCTGTGTTGGGAGGGTGGGAAGGAGGGAGATGCAAGAGGGAGGAGATATGGGAACATATGTATATGTATAATTGATTCACTTTGTTATAAAGCAGAAACTAACACCATTGTAAAGCAATTATACTCCAATAAAGATGTTAAAAAAAAAAAAAAAAAAAAGAGTCTGTGTTCAGGTAGCTCACCCTCCTCCACTACAAATACACTCTCTCTCTCTCTCCCTCTCTCTCACACACACACACAGTTTTACTCCTCCTTGACTTTAGTGTGAACCTTGAGTCCCTTGACAAAACCACCCCTGACCTAAGCCTGACCCCCAACCCCAGTCCTGCATTGGGCCTTCACAGCACCCACCAGGTACCCAATGATTTACCTGCCACCAGGGTGGGTCCTACAAGTGCGACTGATAAGGGCAACTCTGGGTGGGAGCTGAGACGGACTGGGCTTACTAGGGCTTTACAAGTGGTTTTAGCATAAAGTACCCAGATCACCTTTCAAGGCATTTCCTGTTTCTCCAGGTGAGAGCCCTGGGAGCTCATCCTTCTTAGTCAATGACCAGACAGAAGCTTTCAAGGGAAGGAACTCATCTGCAAGGGTGCTATGGACTGAATCATGTCCCCCTCCAAACCCGCATGTTGAAGCCCTAACCCCCAGTGTAACTATTTGAAGAAAGGGCCTATAAGGTCATTAAGGTTAAATAAGATGATGAGGGTGGGGCCCTGGTTCAATAGGATTGGTGCCCTTATAAGAAGAGACACCAGAGAGCTTCCTCTAGCTCCCTGCCCCGCCATGTGAGGACACAGGGAGAAAGCAGCCATTCATAAGCCAGGAAGAGAGGCCTCACCAGGAACCCATCCATGCTGGCACCCTGATCTCAGACTTCTAGTCTCCAGAGTTGTGAGAAATAAATTTCTGTTAAGGCACCCAGTCTATGATATTTTGTTATAGCACCCCAAGCAGACTAAAACCGAGGGTCACTGGGCCCTGGATGTCCAGAGAGAATGCCCTCCCATGTCTTCAAAGGCTCCCTGGTAAAAAGGAAGGGGCTGGGCTCCCAGGGCACAGGGAAGAGCTGTGCCTTGTGCTAACATCTGGGTCCAGCAGGGTGGGCAGAACAGGAGGCTCTGAAGCCTGAGGGCCAAGCTGGCAGGTGATGCAGTAAGAGGGAGGGCTCAGAGAGGATGACCAGCTGCTCAGTTTGGTGAGGGCTGCTCCAATTCCAAGGCTACAGAAAAACTGTGGCTTGGGGAAAGGTTTTAAGTTCCCTCCTGCTATATGGGCATAAGGCCTCTCTCCTGCCATGGGGCATGGATGTTGGAGCCAACCTAGGCTCTGGCAGGAAGCAGGCTGTATTAGTCAGGCTTCCTCCAGAGAAA
>RJWK010056307.1:0-14482 GCA_004363435.1 Platanista minor
TTTACCATTGCAACAAAAAGAATAAAGTATCTAGGAATAAACCTACCTAAGGAGACAAAAGACCTGTATGCAGAGAATTATAAGACACTGATGAAAGAAATTAAAGATGATACTAATAGATGGAGAGATATACCATGTTCTTGGATTGGAAGAATCAACATTGTGAAAATGACTCTACTACCCAAAGCAATCTACAGATCATACGGTATTTATTCTTTAATTTGTTAATATGGTGTATCATATTGATTGATTTGCATATATTGAAGAATCCTTGCATCCCTGGGATAAATCCCACTTGATCATGGTGTATGATCTTTTTAATGTGTTGTTGGATTCTGTTTGCTAGTATTTTGTTGAGGAGTTTTACATATATATTCATCAGTGATATTGGTCTGTAATTTTCTTTTCGTTTGTGATATCTTTGTCTGGTTTTGATATCAGGGTGATAGTGGCCTCATAGAACGAGTTTGGGAGTGTTTCTCCCTCTGCAATTTTTTGGAAGAGTTAGAGAAGGATAGGTGTTAACTCTTCTCTAAATGTTTGATAGAATTCAGCTGTGAAGCCATCTGGTCCTGGACTTTTATTTGTTGGAAGATTTTTAGTTGCAGCTTCAATTTCATTACTTGTGATTGGTCTGTTTATATTTTCTAATTCTTCCTGGTTCATTCTTGGAAAGTCGTACCCTTCCAAGGTTTTGGCCATTTCTTCCAGGTTGTCCATTTTATTGGCAAATAATTGCTTGTAGGAGACTTTTATTATCCTTTGTATTTCTTCAGTGCCAGTTGTAATTTCTCTTTTTTCATTTCTAAATTTATTGATTTGAGTGCTTTCCTTTTTTTTCTTGATGAGTCTGGCTAAAGGTTTATCAATTTTGTTTATCTTCTTAAAGAACAAAGTTTTTGTTTTACTGATCTTTGCTGTTGTTTTATTTGTTTCAATTTCATTTATTTCTACTCTTATATTTATGATTTCTTTCCTTCTACTAACTTGGGGTTTTCCTTGTTCTTCTTTTTCTAGTTCCTTTAGGTATAAGATTAGACTTTTCTTTTTTTTTTTTTTTTTTGTGGTACGCGGGCCTCTCACCGCTGTGGCCTCTCCCATTGCAGAGCACAGGCTCCGGATGCGCAGGCTCAGCGGCCATGGCTCACGGGCCCAGCTGCTCTGTGGCATGTGGGATCTTCCCGGACTGTGGCACGAACTGTGTCCCCTGCATCGGCAGGTGGACTCTCAACCACTGCGCCACCAGGGAAGCCCAGATTATATTTTTTATTTAAGATTTTTCTTGTTTCTTGAGGTGAGCTTGAATTGCTATAAACTACCCTCTTAGAACTGCTTTTTCTGTGTCCCATAGGTTTTAGATTGTCGTGTTTTCATTGTCATTCGTTTCTAGGTGTTTTTCACTTCTCTGGTTTCTTCAGTGATCTCTTGGTTATTTAGCAGTGCACTGTTTAGCCTCCATGTGTTTGTGGGGGTTTTTTTACAGTTTTTCTTTCCTGTAATTGATTTCTAATCTCATAGCATTGTGGTCAGAAAAAATGCTTGATACAATTTCAGTTTTCTTAAATTTTCCAAGTCTTGATTTGTGACCCAAGATGTGATCTATCCTGGAGAACTTTCTGTGTTCACTTGAGAATAAAGTGTATTCTGCTTTTGGGTGGAATGTCCTATAAATATCAATTTAGTCAATCTTCTCCATTGTGTCATTTAAAGCTTTTGTTTCCTTATTTATTATCTGTCTGGATGATTCATCCATTGGTGTAAGTGGGGGTGTTAAAGTCTCCTACTATTATTGTGTTACTGTTGATTTCCCCTTTTATGGCTGCTAGCATTTGCCTTATGTATTGATGTGCTCCTATGTTGGGTGCATAAATATCTATAATTGTTATGTTTTCTTCTTGGTGAAAACTGAAAGCATTTCCTCTAAGATCAGGAACAAGACAAGGATGTCCATACTTGCCACTATTGTTCAACAGAGTATTAGAAGTCCTAGTCATGGCAACCAGAGAAGAAAAATAAATAAAAGGAATACAAATTGGAAAAGAACAAGTAAAACTGTCACTGTTCACAGGTGACATGATACTATACACAGAAAATCTTAAAGATGCCACCAGAAAGCTACTAGAACTAATCAATGAATTTGGTAGCGTTGCAGGGTACAAAATTAATGCACAGAAATCTCTTGAATTCCTAGGCAGTAACAACGAAATATCAGAAAGAGAAATTAAGGAAACAATCCCATTCACCATTGCAACAAAAATAATAAAAAACCTAGGAATAAACCTACCTGAGGAAGCAAAACACATGTACTCAGAAAACTATAAAACACTGATTAAATAAATCAAATATAACACAAACAGATGAAGAGATATACAATGCTCCTGGACTGGAAGAATCAGTATTGCGAAAATGACTATACTACCCAAAGCAATCTACAGGTTCAGTGCAATCCCTATCAAATTACCAATGGCATTTTGCACAGAATTAGAACAAAAATATGGTACAATTTGTATGGAAACACAAAAGACCCCGAATAGCCAAAGCAATCTTGGGAAAGAAAAATGGAGCTGGAGGAATCAGACTCCCTGACTTCAGACTACACTACAAAGCTACAGTAATCAAGACAGTATGGTACTGGCACAAAAACAGAAATATAGATCAATGGAACAGGATAGAAAGCCCAGCAATAAACCCACACACCTATGATCAACTAATCTATGACAAAGGAGGCAAGGATATACAATGGAAAAAAGACATCCTATTCAATAAATGGTACTGGGTAAACTGGACCACTGCATGTAAAAGAATGAAATTAGAAGACTCCCTAACACCAAACAAAAAAATAAACTCAAAATGAATTAAAGACCTAAATGTAAGAGCAGACACTATAAAACTCTTGGAGGATAACATAGGAAAAACACTCTTTGATATAAATCACAGCAACACCTTTTATGACCCACCTCCTAGACTAATGAAAATAAAATAAAAAATAAGCAAATGGGACCTAATTAAACTTAAAAAGCTTTTGAACAGCAAAAAAACCCCATGAACAATACAAAAATACAACACAGAATGGGAGAAAATATTTGCAAATGAATCAAAAGACAAAGGATTATCTCTAAAATATACAAACACCTCATGCAGTTAGATATCAAAAAAAAAAACCCAGTCAAAAAATGGGTGGAAGTCCTAAATAGACATTTCACCAAAGAAGACATAAACATGGTGCAGAGGCACATGAAAAGATTCTCAACATCACGTATTATTAGAGAAATGCAAATGAAAACCACAATGAGGTATCCTCTTACACCAGTCAGAATGGCCATCATCAAAAAATCTACAAACTATAAATGCTGGAGATGGTGCAGAGAAAAGGGACACCTCTTTCATTGCTGGTGGAAATGTAAAGTGATACAGCCACTATGGAGAACAGTATGGAGGTTCCTTAAAAAACTAAAAATAGAACTACCATATGACCCAGCAATCCCACGACTGGAAATATACCCTGAGAAAACCATATTTCAAAAAATATATGCACCCCAATATTCATTGCAGCACTATTTACAACAGCCAGGACATGGAAACAACCTAAATGGCCATAGACAGATGAATGGATAAAGAAGATGTGGTACAGACCTACTAGAGAATGGACTTGAGGATGTGGAGAGGGGGAAGGGTAAGCTGTGACAAAGTGAGAGAGTGGAATGGACATATATACACTACCAAACGTAAAATAGATAGCTAGTGGGAAGCAGCCGCATAGCACAGGGAGATCAGCTTGGTGCTTTGTGACCACCTAGAGGGCTGGGATAGGGAGGGTGGGAGGGAGGGAGACGCAAGAGGGAAGAGATATGGGAACATATGTATATGTATAACTGATTCACTTTGTTATAAAGCAGAAACTAACACACCATTGTAAAGCAATTATACTCCAATAAAGATGTTTAAAAAAAAGAAGATGTGGTATGTATATATAATGGAATATTACTCAGCCATAAAAATAAATGAAAATGGGTCATTTGTAGAGATGTGAATGGACCTAGAGTCTGTCATACAGAGTGAAGTAAGTCAGAAAAAGAAAAACAAATATGATACATGAATGCATATATGTGGATACTTGAAAAATGGTACAGATGAACCTATTTGCAGGGAAGGAATAGAAATGCAGATGTAGAAAACAGACTTGTGAACACAGCAAGGGATGGGGAGGGTGGGATGAATTGGGAGATTATGTTTGACATAAATACACTACCAAGTGTAAAATAGATAGCTAGTGGGAGCCTGCTGTATAGCACAGGGAGCTTAGCTCGGTGCTCTTTGATGACCTAGATGGGTGAGATGAGGAGGGAGGGAGGTCCAAGTGAGAGGGGATATGTGTATACATATAGCTGGTTCACTTCACTGTACAGCAGAGACTAACACAACATTGCAAAGCAGTTGTACTCCAGTAAAAACAAAAGAGAACAAACAAACAAAAGTGAAGGAGATGTAAAAATTGTTCCTCAGACCAACTGAAAGTGTAGCAATTTGTCACTAGTAAACCTTCCTTGTGAGAAAGGTTAAAAGAAGTTCTTAAGAGAGAAGGAAAATGATATAGGTCAGAAACTCAGATAACGGAAGAATGTTAGAAAAGCAATATATGAAAGTAAAATAAAATATTGAATTTGTCTTATTCTTCGTTGATCTAACAGATAACAGTTTATTCAAAATAATAATAGTAACAATGTATTTAGTGATTGTAGTTTGTGGATAACTGAAATGAATGATTGCAATGTTATGAGGAATTGAGAGGGAAGAATTGGGAATAATTTGTTATAAAGTGTCCATATTTCTTGTGAATCAAAAGTATTCTATTTTACAATATTTTAAAGGGACTTATATTAATTGTTAATGTATATTGTAAACTCTAGGGAAACTACTAAAATACAAAAGAAGTATTAATGGTATGTTAAGAAAGCAAAGAAAATGAAATCATACAAAATACTCAATTAAAATCAGAGAAAGCAGAAAAATAGAAGATAAAATAAGAAACAAAGAACAAGTTGAATAAATGCCAAAGAGCTAGAGACATGGTAAAGATGAATCTAACTATAACAATAATCACTTTAAGTGTGTATAATATAACTACATCAATTAAAAGACAAGAACTGTCAGAGGAGATAAAAAATAAGACCCAACTATATGTTGTCTAAAAGTAATATAAATATAAAGAAACAAATATATTAAAAGTAAAGAATGGAGAAAGATATACCAAGATTCTAATCAAAATAAAGCTGGAGTAGCTATATTAATTTCAGACAAAACAGGCTTCAGAGCAAGGAAATTTATCAGGGATAAAGAAGGGCATTACATAATGATAAAAGGGTCAATCTTCTAAGAAGATATAACAATCATGAAAAAGTATGCACTTATAGACAGTGCATCAATATATGTGAGGCAAAAAGTGATAGACCTACAAGGAGAAATGGAGAAATTCATTATTAAGTTGGAGACTTCAACACCCTTCTATTGACAGATTCAGCTGGCAGAAAATCAGTAAGGATATATGTGAACTCAACAGCAACATCAATCAACTAGATCTAATTGACATTTACAGAATATTTCATCCAACAACAGCAGAATACACATTATTCTCAATCTCACATGGACCAACACCAAGACAGACCACATTCTGGGCCATAAATACATCTTAAAAATTTAAAAGAATATAAATCATACAAAATATGCTTTCAGATTAAATTGGAATCAAACTAGAAGTCAATAATAGAAAGATAGCTGGAAAATTCCAAAATATTTAGAGATTGAGTAACACACTTCTAAATAACAAATAGGTCAAAGAAGAAATACTACAAGAAATCTTAAAATATTTTGTACTAAATGAAGATGAAAATACAACTTATCAAAATGGGTGAGATGCAGCAAAATCAGTGTTTAGAGGGAACTTTATAGCATTGAATTAATATTTTAGAAAAGAAGATAAATATAAAACCAATAATCTTAGTTTCCACTTTAGGAAACTAGAAAAAGAAAAGCAATATAAGCCAAAAGCAAGCAGAATAAAAGAAATAATAAAAACTAAATTAGGACCTTGTTGTTTGCCTATGTTCTATATAGTATTATGTATCTGTTCATCCCAAGCTCCTAATTTATCCCTCACCACTTTCAATTTTGGTTACCACATAGCACAGGGAACTGTATTCAATATCTTGTGATAACATATAATGGAAAAGAATCTGAAAAAGAAAAAAATATATATATATATCTGAATCACTTTGCTATACACCAGAAACTAACACAACATTATAAGTCAACTGTATTTCAATTCTAAAAAAGAACTAGATTAGAAGTCAGTGAAAATGAAAACAAAATCCACAGAAAAAATTAACAAAATTAAAAGTTGATTATTTGAAAAATTGACAAAATTAATGAACTAGTAACCAGGCTAACCATGAAAAAAGGAGAGAAGACATGAATTACTAATATCATAAATGAAAGAGAGGCTATCACTGCTGATCTCATAGGCAATAAAAGGGTAATAAAGGAATATGAACAACTCTATGTCTACAAATTTGATAACCTAGATAAAAGGGACCAATCCATGAAAGACAGAAACTCACACAATATGAGAAACAGATAATCTGAATAGGCATATACCCATTACATAAAGTGAGTCAATAATTAACAACTTTCCAAAACAGAAAGCACTAGGCCTAGATGGTTTCACTGGAGAATCTACCAAACATTAAAGAAAGAAATGATATCAATTCCCCATAATCTCTTCTAGAAAATAGAAGCAGAAGTGACCATTTCCTAACTGATTCTATGAAGACAGCATTAGCCTAATACCAAAACCATATAAAGACATTAACATAAAGGAAAACTTCAGACCAATATCTCTTCTGAACGTATATGCAAAAAATCTTCAACAAGATGTTGACAAATCAAATTCAACACTATATAAAGAGAATTACATGCCATGACAAAATGGGATTTATTCAAAGTACGCAAGATTGCTTCAATGTTCAAAAATCAACTAATCTAACTATTGCATGAGCAAGGTAAAAAATAAAAAGCATATGATTATATCAATAGGTGCAAAAACAGCACTTGACAAAATATGACACCAATTCATGATAAAAAAATCTCTCAGCAAACTAGAAATAGAGAAGAACTCTCTCATCTTGATTTTTAAAAATCTACAAAAACCTTCAGTTAACATCATACTTAAAGATGAGAAACTGTATCCTTTCCTTCTAAGATTGGTAGAAAGACAAGGATGCCCCTCTCATCACTCCTAATCAGCATTGTACTGGAAGTCCTAGTTAATGCACTAAGAAAAGAAAAACATGTACAAGGTATACAAATTGGGAAGAATGAAATAAAACTGTCTTTGTGTGCAGATAGACATGGTTGTCCACATGAATAACCCCAAAGAATAGCCAAAATATTCTAGGAACGAATAAATAATTATAGCAAAGCCACAGGATATAAAATTAACATACAAAAGTTAATTGCTTGCCTATATAACAGCAATGAACAATTGAATCTGAAATTGAAAAAAAATAGTCCTGTTTACATCCGTACCCCAAAAAAGAAACTTTAGGCATAAAGCCAACAAAATATACACAGGATATATAGGAGGAAAACTATAAAATTCTGATGCAAGAAATCAAAGAAGAGGAGGAGCTTCAAGATGGCAGAAGAGTAAGACGCGGAGATCAGCTTCCTCCCCACAAATACATCAGAAATACATCTACATGTGGAACAACTCCTACGGAACACCTACTGTACGCGGGCAGAAGACCTCAGAACTCCCAAAAGGCAAGAAACTCCCCACGTACCTGGGTAGGTAGGGCAAAAGAAAAAAGAAAAAACAGAGACAAAAGAATACGTACGGGACCTGCACCAGTGAGAGGGAGCTGTGAAGGAGGAAAGTTTCCAAACACTAGGAAGCCCCTTGTGGGTGGAGACGGCGGGTGGCAGAGCATGGAGGCTTCAAAGCCACATAGGAGAGCACAGCCACAGGGGTGCGGAGGGCAAAGCACAGAGATTCCCTCACAGAGGATCGGTGCTGACCAGCACTCACCAGCCCAAGAGGCTTATCTGCTCACCCGTGGGGGCGGGCAGGGGCTGGGAGCTGAGGCTCGGGATTCGGAGGTCGGATCCCAGGGAGAGAACTGGGGTTAGTGGCGTGAATACAGCCTGAAGGGGGCTAGTGTGCCTCGGCTAGCCGGGAGGGAGTCCGGGGAAAAGGATGGACCTGCCAAAGTGGTAAGAGACTTTTTCTTCCCGCTTTGTTTCCTGGTGCGCGAGGAGAAGGGATTAAGAGTGCCACTTAAAGGAGCTCCAGAGACAGGGGCGAGCCACAGCTATCAGTGCAGACCCCAGAGACGGGCATGAGATGCTAAGGCTGGTGCTGCAGCCACCAAGAAGACTGTGTGCAGGCACAAGTCACTATCCACACCTCCCCTCCCAGGAGCCTCTGCAGCCCACCACTGCCAGGATCCCGTGATCCAGGGACAACATCCCTGGGAGAATGCACGGCACACCTCAGGCTGGTGCAATATCACGCCGGCCTGTGCCGATGCAGGCTTGCCCTGCATCCGTACCCCTCCCTCCTCCCGGACTGACTGAGCCAGAGCCACTGAAACAGCTGCTCCTTTAACCCCCTCCTGTCTGAGCGAAGAACAGACGCCCTCCGGGGACCTACACGCAGAGGCGGGGCCAAATCCAAAGCTGAGCGCCGGGAACTGTGCGAACAAAGAAGAGAAAGGGAAATCTCTCCCAGCAGCCTCAGGAGCAGTGGATTAAATCCCCACAATCAACTTGATGTAACCTGCATCTGTGGAATACCTGAATACACAATGAATCATCCCAAATTGAGGAGGTAGACTTTGGGAGCAATGATATATATATTTTTTTCCCTTGTCCTCTTTTTGTGAGTGTGTATCTGTATGCTTCTGTGTGTGATTTTGTCTGTATAGCTTTGCTTTTACCATTTGTCCTAGGGTTCTGTCTCTCCATTTTATTTTTATTACTTAAAAAATTATTTTTACCTAATAATTATTTTTTACTTTAATAACTTTATTTTATTTTATCTTCCTCTTTATTTCTTTTTTTCCTTCTTCCTTTATTTTCTCCATTTTATACTGAGCTGTGTGGAGGACAGGCTCTTGGTACTCCAGCCAGGTGTCAGGGCTGTGCCACTGAGTTGGGAGAGCCAAGTTCAGGACACTGGTCCACAAGAGACCTCCCAGGTCCATGTAATATCAAACTGTAAAAATCACCCATAGAACTCCATCTCAACACCAAGACCCAGCTTCACTCCACTACCAGCAAGCTACAGTGCAGGACACCCTATGCCAAATAACTAGCAAGACAGGAACATAAAGCCATCCATTAGCACAGAGGTTGCCTAAATCATAATAAGACCAAAGACACCCCAAAACACATCATCAGACATAGACTTACCCACCAAAAAGACAAGATGCAGCCTCATGCACCAGAACACAGGCACAAGTTCCCTCCACCAGGAAGCCTAAACAAGCCACTGAACCAAACTTAGCCACTGGGGACAGACAACAAAAACAACGGGAACTACGAACCTGCAGCCTGCAAAAAGGAGACCCCAAACACATTATGTTAAGCAAAATGAGAAGACAGAGAAACACACAGCAGATGAAGGAGCAAGTCAAAAACCCACCAGACCTAAGAAATGAAGAAGAAAAAATAATGATAGTAAAGATGATCCAAACTCTTGGAAAAAGAATGGAGAAAATACAAGAAACGTTTTACAAGGACCTAGAAGAACTAAAGAGCAAACAAAGAGTGATGAACAACCAATAAATGAAATTAAAAATTCTCTACAAGGGATCAATAGCAGAATAATTGAGGCAGAAGAACGGATAAGTGACCTGGAAGATAAAATAGTGGAAATAAGTACTGCAGAGCAGAATAAAGAATGAAAAGAATTGAGGACAATCTCAGAGACTTCTGGGACAACATGAAATGCACCAACATTCGAATTACAGGGGTCCCAGAAGAAGAGAAAAAGAAAGGGACTGAGAAAATACTTGAAGAGATTATAGTTGAAAACTTCCCTAATATGGGAAAAGAAATAGTTTATCAAGTCCAGGAAGCACACAAAGTCCCATACAGGATAAATCCCAGGAGAAACACGCCAAGACACATATTTATCAAACTATCAAAAATTAACTACAAAAAACAAATATTAAAAGAAGCAAGGGAAGCAGCCACATAGCACAGGGAGATCAGCTCGGTGCTTTGTGATCACCTGGATGGGTGGGATAGGGAGGGTGGGAGGGAGGGAGACACAAAAGGGAGGAGATATGGGATCATATGTATATGTATAATTGATTCACTTTGTTATAAAGCAGAAACTAACACCATTTTAAAGCAATTATACTCCAATAAAGATGTAAAAAAAAAAGAAAAAAAAGAAAAATAAAGAAATAAATAATAAAAATTAGAAAAAAGAAAAAAAAGCAGCAAGGGAAAAACAACAAATAACACATAAGGGAATCCCCATAGGTTAACAGCTGACCTTTAAGCAGAAACTCTGCAAGCCAGAAGGAAGTAGCAGGACATATTTAAAGTGATGAAGGGGATTAGAGACAAGATGGCGGAAGAGTAAGACGCGGAGATTACCTTCCTCCCCACAGATACACCAGAAATACATCTACACGTGGAACAACTCCTTTAGAAAACTTACTGAATGCTGGCAGAAGACCTCAGACCTCCCAAAAGGCAAGAAACTCCCCCACATACCTGGGTAGGGCTAACGAAAAAAGAATAAAACAGAGACAGAAGGATAGGGACGGGACCGGCACCAGTGGGAGGGAGCTGTGAAGCAGGAAAGGTTTCCACACACTGAGGAGTCCCTTCGCGGGAGGAGACTGCGGGTGGCGGAGGGGGTAAGCTTCGGAGTCGCGGAGGAGAGCGCAGCAACAGGGGCGCGGAAGGCAAAGCGGAGAGATTCCCGCACGGAGGATCGGCGCCGACCGGCACTCACCAGCCCGAGAGGCTTGTCTGCTCCCCCGCTGGTGCGGGTAGGGCTGGGAGCTGAGGCTGAGGCTTCGGTTGGAGCGCAGGGAGAGGACTGGGGTTGGCGGCGTGAACACAGCCTGCAGGGGGCTGGTGCACTACGGCTAGCTGGCAGGGAGTCCGGGAAAATGTCTGGACCTGCCAAGGAGGCAAGAGACTTTTTATTCCCTCTTTGTTTCCTGGTGCACGAGGAGAGGTGATTAAGAGCATTGCTTAAAGGAGCTCCAGAGACGGGCGTGAGCCGTGGCTACCAGCGTGGACCCCAGAGACAGACCTGAGACACTAGGGCTGCTGCTGCCACCACCAGGAAGCCTGTGTGCAAGCAGAGGTCACTCTCCACACCTCCACTCCCGGAGCCTGTGCAGCCCGCCAACGCCAGGGTCCCGTGATCCAGGGACGGCTTCCCCGGGAGAACGCACAGTGCACCTCAGGCTGGTGCAACGTCCCGCCGGCCTCTGCCGCCTTAGGCTCACCCCGCATTCCGTGCCCCTCCCTCCCCCCGGTCTGTGTGAGCCAGAGACCCTGAGTCAGCGGCTCCTTTAACTCCGTCCTGTCTGAAAGAAGAACAGACGCCCTCCGGCGACCTACACGCAGAGGCGGGGCCCAACCCAAAGCTGAGCCCCTGGAGCTGTTGCGAACAAAGACGAGAAAGGGAAATCTCTCCCAGCAGTCTCAGGAGCAGCAGATTAAATCCCCACAATCAACTTGATGTACCCTGCATCTGTGGAATACATGAATAGACAACGAATCATCCCAAATTGAGGAGGTGGACTTTGAGCGCAAGATTTTTTTTCCCCTTTTCCTCTTTTTATGAGTGTGTATGTGGATTCTTCTGTGTGAGATTTTGTCTGTATAGCTTTGCTTTCACCATTTGTCCTAGGGTTCTATCTCTCTGGGGTTTTTTTTGTTTTAACTTTTAAAAAATTTTTCTATCTTAATAATTTTTTATTTTAATAACCTTATTTTATTTTATCTAACATAATTCTATTTTATCTTTCCTTTCTTCCTTCCTCCCTCTCTCCCTCCTGCCCTCCCTCCCTGCCTCCCTCCCTCTCTCTCTCTCTCTTTCTTTCTTTCTTTCTTTGTTTCTTTGTTTCTTTCTACTTTTTCTCCCTTTTATTCTGAGCCGTGTGGATGAAAGGCTCTTGGTGCTGCAGCCAGGAGTCAGTGCTGTGCCTCTGAGGTGGGAGAGCCAACGTCAGGACACCAGTCTACAAGAGACCTCCCAAGCCCACACAGTATCAAACGGCGAAAATCACCCAGAGATCTCCATCTCAACATCAGCACCCAGCTTCACTCAAAGACCAGCAAGCTACAGTGCTGAACACCCTATGCCAAACTACTAGCAAGACATAACCCCACCCATTAGCAGAGAGGCTGCCTAAAATCATAATAAGGCCACACCCCAAAACACACCACCTGATGTGGACCTGCCCACCAGAAAGACAAGATCCAACCTCATCCATCAGAACACAGACACTAATCCCCTCCACCAGGAAGCCTACACAACCCACTGAACCAACTTTAGCCACTGGAGACAGACACCAAAAACAACGAGAACTATGAACCTGCAGCCAGCGAAAAGGAGACCCCAACACAGTAAGATAAGCAAAATGAGAAGACAGAAAAACACACAGCAGAAGAAGGAGCAAGATAAAAATCCACCAGACCTAACAAATGAAGAGGAAGTAGGCAGCCTATCTGAAAAAGAATTCAGAATAATGATAGTAAACATGATCCAAAACTTTGGAAATAGAATTAACAAGGACCTAGGAGAACTAGAGATGAAACAAGCAACAATGAACAACACAATGAATGAAATTAAAAATACTCTAGATGGGATCAATAGCAGAATAACTGACGCAGAAGAACGGATAAGTGACCTGGAAGATAAAATTGTGGAAATAACTACTGCAGAGCAGAATAAGGAAAAAAGAATGAAAAGAACTGAGGACAGGCTCAGAGACCTCTGGGACAACATTAAACACACCAACATTTGAATTATAGGGGTTTCAGAAGAAGAGAAAAAGGGACTGAGAAAATATTTGAAGAGATTATAGTTGAAAATTTCCCTAATATGGGAAAGGAAATAGTTAATCAAATCCAGGAAGCACAGAGAGTCCCATACAGTATAAATCCAAGGAGAAACACGCCAAGGCACATACTAATCAAACTATCAAAAATTAAATACAAAGAAAACATATTAAAAGCAGCAAGGGAAAAACAACAAATAACACACAAGGGAATCCCCATAAGGTTAACATCTGACCTTTCAGCAGAAACTCTTCAAGCCAGAAGGGACAGGCAGGACTTATTTAAAGTGATGAAGGAGAAACACCTGCAACCAAGATTACTCTACCCAGCAAGGATCTCATTCAGATTTGATGGAGAAATTAAAAACTTTACAGACAAGCAAAAGCTGAGAGAGTTCAGCACCACCAAACCAGCTTTACAACAAATGGTAAAGGAACTTCTCTAGGCAAGAAACACAAGAGAAGGAAAAGACCTACAATAACAAACCCAAAACAATTAAGAAAATGGGAATAGGAACATACATATCGATAATCACCTGAAATGTAAACGGATTAAATGCTCCCACCAAAAGACAGAGACTGGCTGAATGGATACAAAAACAAGACCCATATATGTGCTGTCTACAAGAGACCCACTTCAGACCTAGAGAAAATACAGACTGAAAGTAAGCGGATGGAAAAAGATATTCCATGCAATCGGAAACCAAAAGAAAGCTGGAGTAGCAATTCTCATATCAGAAAAAATAGACTTTAAAGACTATTACAAGAGACAAAGAAGGGCACTACATAATGATCAAGGGGTCGATCCAAGAAGAAGATATAACAATTGCAAATATTTATGCACCCAACACAGGAGCACCTCAATACATAAGGCAACTACTAACAGCCATAAAAGGGGAAATCCACAGTAACACATTAATAGTAAGGGACTTTAACACCCCACTTTCACCAATGGACAGATCATCCAAAATGAAAATAAATAACGAAACACAAGCTTTAAATAATACATTAAACAAGATGGACTTAATGGATATTTATAGGACATTCCATCCAAAAACAACAAAATACATATTTTTCTCAAGTGCTCATGGAACATTCACCAAGATGGATCATATCTTGGGTCACAAATCAAGCCTTGGTAAATTTAAGAAATTTGAAATTGTATCAAGTATCTTTTCCAACCACAACACTGTGAGACTAGATATCAATTACAGGAAAAGATCTGTAAAAAATACAAACACATGGAGGCTAAACAATACACTACTTAATAACGAAGTGATCACTGAAGAAATCAAAGAGGAAATCAAAAAATACCTAGAAACAAATGACAATGCAGACACGACGACCCAAAACCTATGGGATGCAGCAAAAGCAGTTCTAAGAGGGAA
>RJWK010056308.1:0-14482 GCA_004363435.1 Platanista minor
TTTTTTTTTTTTTTTTTTTCGGTACGCGGGCCTCTCACTGCTGCGGCCTCTCCCGCTGCGGAGCACAGGCTCCGGACGCGCAGGCTCAGCGGCCATGGCTCACGGGCCCAGCCGCTCCGCGGCATGTGGGATCTTCCCAGACCTGGCCACGAACCCGCGTCCCCTGCATCGGCAGGCGGACCCTCAACCACTGCGCCACCAGGGAAGCCCCTTTTAGGGAGTTTTCAACTTACGGATTCAAGTTCCTTAATAGTTATAGGGATCTTCAAATTATCTATTTCCTGTTGAGTGAGTTGTGGTAGTATGTGTTTTTTGAGGACATAGTCCTTTTAGTCTAAATTGTCAAATTTATGTGTGTAGAGCTGTTCACAGTAGTCGCTCATTATCCTTTTGATGTCTGCAGGGTCTGTAGTGATAGCCCTTGTCTCACTTCTTATATTCATAATTTGTGTCTTCTCTCTTGATCTCTCTCTTTTGGGAGGTTTAGGTTAGTCTTGCTAGAAGTTTGTCAATTTTATTGATCTTTTCAAAGAACCAGCTCTTAGTTTCAATGATTTTTTTCTTTCTTTTTTCCAGTTTTACTTATTTCTGCCCTTATTTTTATTATTTTCTGCATTCTGTTTGCTTTGGGTGTATTTTACTCTTTTTTCCCTCAGTTCTTGTGGTGAGAGCTTAGATGCGTGATTTGAGATGTTTCTTCTTTTCTAGTTTATGCACGTGGTGTGTTAAATTTGCCTCTCAGCACACTTTAGCTGTATCTCACACATTTTAATATGTTGTATTTTCAGTTTAATTCAGTTCCATGTGTTCTTAAATTTTCCTCTAGACTTTTCTATGATCTGTAGATTGTTTAGAAATGTGCTGTTTAGGGCTTCCCGGGTGACGCAGTGGTTGAGAGTCTGCCTGCCGATGCAGGGGACGCGGGTTCGTGGCCCGGTCCAGGAAGATCCCACATGCTGCGGAGCGGCTGGGCCCGTGAGCCATGGCCCGTGAGCCTGCGCGTCCGGAGCCTGTGCTCCGCAACGGGAGAGGCCTCAACAGTGAGAGGCCCGCGTACTGCAAAAAAAAAAAAAAAAAAAAAAAAAGAAATGTGCTGTTTAGCTTCCAAATGTTTGGAGATGTTCCAGTATCTTTCTGTTATTAATTTCTAGCTTGATTCCATGTGGTCAGAGAACACACTGTATGATTTTGATTATTTTAAATTTGGTAAGGTTTATTTTAGGCTCAAGATATGGTCTATCTTTGTTTATGTTTCATGGGCACTTGGCCAGAATATGTACACTGCTGTTTTTGTGTGGCATGTTCTGTAAATGTGGATTAGATCCTGTTTGTTGAAGGTGTTAATAAGTCTTCTGAATCCTTGCTGATTTTCTGTCTGGTTGTTCTGTCAGTTGTCAAGGTGGGCGCTGAGGTCTCCATTTATAGTTGTGCATTTGTCTATTTTTCCTTGTAGCTCTATTGGTTTTTGCTTCACATATTTTGTGGCTCTGTTGTTGAGTACATACAGGCACACCTCATTTATTGAGCTTCACTTTATTGTAGATAATGCGTTTTTTCACAAATTGAAGGCTTGTGGCAACCCTGCATAGGGCAAATCTATTGGCGCCATTTTTTCCGAAAGCATTGGCTCACTTTTTGTCTCTGCGTCACATTTCGTTAATTCTTGGAATATTTCAAACACTCCTAAAAGAGTGACTTGTTGAAGGCTCAGATGATGGTTAGCATGTTTTAGAAGTAAAATATTTTAACATTAATGTATGTACATTTTTTTAGACATAATGCTATTATAGCACAATTAGTAGACTACAGTATAGTGTAAACATAACTTTTGTGTGCACTGGGAAACCAGAATATTCATGTGACTTCCTTTATTGTGATACTCATTTTATTGTGGGGATCTGGAACGAAACCCAAAATATATCTATCCCAGGTGTGCCTGTGCATGTTTAGTGTTGCTGTGTCTTCTGGGTAGACTTTATTATTATATGTTCCTCTGTGTCTCTAGTAGTCTTATTTGCTATGAAGTCTGCTTTATCGATGTTACTGTAGTCACTGCAGCTTTTGTTTGATTAATATGTGCGTGATGTATCTTTTTTGATCTTTTTACTTTCAACTTGCCTGCATCATCATATTAGAAGTGAGTTTCTTATAGACAGCATATAGTTGGGTCATATTTGTTAATCCATCATGCCAGTTCTGTCTTTTATTTGGTTTATTTAGACCATTTCCGTGTAATATAGTTATTGCTCTGGTAGGGCTTAAGTCCACTATTTTATTTTTTGTTTCTGTTTGAGCTCTCTGTTTCTTATTTCTTTGATTTCTTTTTCCTGCCTTCCTGTGGGTTATTTGAACGTACTTTAGAACTCCATTTGGATTTATCTATAGTATTTGTAAGTGTATCCTTGTAGAGGATTTTTAGTGGTTGCTCTGGGTATTGCATTATATATACATAATTTACCCCCGTCTATTGGTATAGTTTTACCAGTTTGAGTGAAGTACAGAAATCTTATGCAATTTATGTCCCATTATCCTCTCCAAATTTATAGTGTGATTATCTTAAGTATTTCCTCTACACGTATTTGTTTATTTTTAAAATTTATTTATTTTATATTTTTGGCTGCATTGGGTTTTTGTTGCTGCACGTGGCCTTTCTCTAGTTGTGACGAGCAGGGGCTACCCTTCGTTGTGGTGTGTGGGCTTCTCATTGTGGTGGCTTCTCTTGTTGTGGAGCATGGGCTCTAGGCACACGGGCTTCAGTAGTTGTGGCACGCAGGCTCAGTAGTTGTGGCTCGCAGGCTCTAGAGCTCAGGCTCAGTAGTTGTGGTGCACAGGCTTAGTTGCTCCGCGGCATGTGGGATATTCCCGGACCAGGGCTTGAACCCGTGCCCCCTGCATTGGCAGGTGGATTCTTAACCACTGCGCTACCAGGGGAGCCCCTCTACGTGTATTTAGAACTGCATCAGGGTGTGCTATAATTTTTGTTTCAAACACAAGCATAGTTTAGAAAACATAATTTAGGAAACTGTATTGTATTGATATCTACCCTTATTTTTATTCTTTCCATTCTTCTTCCTTCCTTATGGTCAATGATTCCTTTTTTTCATCATATTCTTTTTATTTAGAGAACTTTTAAAAGTCACTCTTTGAAAATAGGTTTGCTGGTGACAAATTCTCTTAGTATTTCTTCATCTGATAATATCCCGATTTCTCCTTCATTCCCGAAAGATATTTTTGCTGGGTGCTGGTGTCTAGGTTCACACTTCTTTTCTTTCAGCATTTGAAAATATTGTGCTACTTCCTTCTGATCTCCATGATTTATGATGAGAAATTCACTGTCCTTGGAATTATTTTCCCTTATAGGGATGTGTTTCTCTGGCTCTTCTGAATATATATATATATATATATATATATATATATATATATATTCATATATATGTTCATATTTATATATTCATATGTATATACATATATCCGCTTCTGTTATGAAAGCTTTCAGAGGATAGTTGGGGTAGTACAATGAACAACGTATATGCTCCACCTAAATTCAATAAATTTTAATTTTGCAATCTTTTTCCTTCCTGTATTATATATTTTGCTGTGCCATTTAAAAGCTGTAGGTATTATGAAGTATCATCCCTAGTGTTCTAAGAATAAGGGCACTGGCCTATGTAGCTATAATAACGTTATCATACCTAGGAAAACTAATTCCATGATCACCTAATTTATTCCATTTTAACATTTCTAATTGCCACAATCAAGATTTTTTTCTTTGTTTTTAGTTTTCAGAAGTTTGACTATGATGTATTTTGTGGATATCTTTGAGTTTATTTTGTTTGGGAGTCACTCAGTAGGTCCTTGAGGCTCCCCCCTCCTCTCTTCTTCTACTTCCCCTCCCCCCACTGCTTCTCCTCCATCTTTCAGCCTAATTTCTCTCGGTCGTTCACGTTCGTACCGTACTGTTATTCAGTTCTTTGACTCTTTCCTCTGTTCCCTCTCTTCTGCTGTCGAGCCCATCCTCTTAGCTTTTTGTATTGGTTATTGTAGTTTTCAGTTATGAAATTTTCATTTGATTCTTCTTTACATCGTTCATGATACTTTCTGTTTTTTTGGTTTGTTTCAAACATGTTTGCAGTTGTTTGTGGAAGCAATTTTATCATCACTGCTGCAAAATCTTTGTCAGATACTTTTAATATCTCTGTTACCTTAGTGTTGGAAGCTACTGATTGTCTTTTTTCGTTCAGTTTGAGATCTTCCTGGCTTTTTGATGCATGAGTTTTGATCGAAACCTGGACGTTTCCACATGTTTTTCTGAGACTCTGGATCTTGTTGAGCCCTGTGTCAGCTGCGTCTCTGACCCTGACCCGTAAGAGGCAGGGGTCTTCTGCCTTGTGCCTTCTACACGGGGTGGACGTCCCAGTTCCCTGCTTGACCTTCATTGGCAGGACCCCTCATTACTGCAGGGAGGGGGTAACACTCCCACTTTACAGACTGGAGACTGAGGAAGCTCAGAAATTTGTTCTGCAGGAACCAGTAAGGGTTCCAGCTAGACTGAACCAAAGTCCAGGCTCCTAACCACTAGCTACCCTGACCCTCAGGCTATGCAGGAGGAGCAGAATTGACCCTAAAAAGAGGGGTCTGACGGCAGTGACCTGGAGGCATCTCCTCCTGGGGTTTCCATGGCTGCGGCGAGTGAGTGTCCTGGGTCACAGTGACCTCACTGGTCGGAGCTTCGCTGCACTTGACCAAAGTAGTAGGCCTCTTTCAAGCTGGAAAGAGCACTTCAGGCAGTCTAAGGGCACAATATCCACCTGGGGGGCATCTTGTCCCAGCACAGATTGGGGGTGGTGATAGTCAAGGAGGGGCTGGCTGTAGAGCATCCCTACGATGGTCACCCACTGTGCCCCAAAGAAGCTGGTGGCCTGGAACCCTTTCTGTCCACTCTGTGTGGTCCCCACATGTCTTGTAGCCCTATTTAGGCTGGGGAGGGTGATCACATGTGGCTGGACTTTCCTGGGCTTTGGGCAGTGACTGTGACAACGTCTGTTGCGTGTGAGGCTGACCTCAGCGTGAGTCAGTGTGTGTCACTGTGTGTAACCATGTGGGGCACGAGGCACCGGGCCATGTCCCAGCTCCGCCTCTTCTTGGGTTGTGAGCCTGGACCCTTGGATGTGCTCTCTGAACCTCCGTTTCTTCCTCTGTATGATGGGGCTAATGGTGCTGACCTCCGAGAGTCCCTGGCACGTGGTAGACAGCCCGTGATGTTGTTATTTGAATGAGATGTGAATGTCACATTCTCGGGCATGGCGGCCCGCACATGCCAGGCCTGGCCCTTCTCTGACCCTGCCTGGTGTCCCTGGGGTGTGGAGCAGGCTCAGGGCCTGTAGTGCAGGGGGCCTGTGCTTCATGCTCAGCCCAGGGTAGGGGGTGGGGTGGGGAGGATGGAGGAGGCTGAGGCATCTTTGGCTGAGACCCACAGGCCGTCTCCATGGCAACAGCCAGCAGCCTGCTGGGCAAGAGCCAGCACCTGGAAAGTCAGTGACAAAGCAGTTCCTGGAGATGGTGCTTCCCCTGCCATGTGTCTGCCCTCAACTCCTGTGTCTCCCTGGGCCGTGGGCGGGTGCTGTGGGCACCTGCCCCCCTGGGCCTGACCAGTGGACTCGGCACCTGCCCAGCGGGAACCAGGACTGGGGCGAGCAGGTGCTCCTGGCTTCCCATGGGCCCCCACCCCCACCCCCCCCCCCGCCCCCGATGACGATAGTAACAGTCCCAAGGATGCTGGTGCTGCTGCCCCTGCCAGTGAGTGCTGGTGGGTCCCGATGCTGCCGGGCACGTCTTCTGAGTGTCATCTCATAGCAGCGTCACCATAGCCACGGGACCCTCACGCTGTCACCTGCATGTCTCAGGTGAGGGACCGGACAGGCCGTGCCTACCCTGTGACCAGGAAGACCCAGGCTTGGCCTTAAACCCTGGCCACCTGCTCCAGGGTCCTGGGTCTGGTGTCCCGGGGCTGAGGTCCTCCCAGGCAAGCCCTGCGGAACCTGGGGTGCTCACATCTGGGTGGAGAGGACATGGCACCCCAGCCGCCTGCTCGGCAGGGCCTGAGCTCCCTGAAAGGGGCTGAGCGGCACCACTGAAATGCGTTCCGCCTGGGGCCCCAGCAGGGTTGGGGCCCTGCTCAGCTCAGCCGACTTGGAGCCAGAGCCACCACTGCTGGGGTCACAGCATCTCAAGGGGTCGGGTGGCCCCTGCACCCCAGGTCCTTCTTGCTGATTTGTTGCCCAAACTGAGGGTTTGAGAGTCAGAGGGACACCAGTAGCAATTGTGCGGGGTCAGCAGTCCAGACTAAGGCTGTCCTGGGCATCTCTGCTCCCTTTGCTGACTTGATGGATTGGGAGCCTCAGGGGGAGCTCCCAGCTTGGCCTGGGGAAGGGCAGAGGACGACCCCCCCCCCCCAACCACCACCACCATCGTGAAACAGATGTTGAAAGGCAGGGTGACCTTCTAGCCGGTATGTTCCATATGAAGCTACAAAGACCCAGCTGAGACCCCAGACTCGGGGTGGGTGGGGGGTGCCTGGGTCAGGGTCAGGGCCCCAGGCCAGCACTGCAGTGGGTGTTGCCACCTCTCCCCACCCCACGTGGCTGGGAGCACCCCCAAACTCGGGTGCCCGTGCGGGTGGGACTCCACACAGGGACTGGCTGATGTGTCTGCGCCGTGTGGGCCTGGTATCTGTGGTCCAGGCAGTGTGTCCGTGGCTCCTGCTGTCCACATTGGGTGCTTGGGTACCCATGGGTCTGTGTGTCTGAGCATGTGCCACGCGCCTGTGTGTTCCCAAGTCCCGGCCATGTCTTTACGCCCTGTTGCTCCATGTGCTGGAGTGACCTGGGCCTGGGGGTTGGGCTACAGTTGTCACTGGCTGGGTGAGTGTGTGCTCTGGGGCCTGAGTCCCTGCATATTTTATGTAGTTGTTATCATAATTTGCATAAAACTTGCATTTTTACCCTTTTTTTATGTAACAGCGTATTGAGGTAAAATTCACATACCATAATCGTCATCCTTTTATAGCGTACAATTCAGTGATTTTTAGTATGTTCTCAGAGTTGTGCAACCATCACTACAACCTAATTTTAGAGCATTTCCATCTCCCCGAGAAAGAAGCGCCTTCCCATTCGTAGTCACGCCCCGATGCCCCTCCCCGCCGGCCCCAGTGATCACTCATCTCCTGTTTGTCCCTATAAACGTGTCTGTCCCTATAAACGTGATGCCATCATGCGACGTGTGGCCCTTTGTGTCTGGCACCTTTCACTTAGTACAGTGTTTCTAAGGTTCATCCATGAATCAGTTCATCTGTTTCTTTTAACGTTATTTCACAAACACATTAGGTCCGATGCGATGTGTTATTATTTGTAACGAGCACCCAGGGTTCCACTGTCGTTGCACACGAAGATGGTTCTACATGAGTTTTTAAAATTATTTTTAATTAATTAGTTAATTCATTCATTCATTCACTTATTTATTTTTGGCTGTGTTGGGTCTTCGTTGCTGCGCACAGGCTTCCTCTAGTTGCGGTGAGCGGGGGCTACTCCGTTGCAGTGCGCGGGCCTCTCATTGCAGTGGCTTCTCTTGTTGCGGAGCACGGGCTCTAGGCGCGCGGGCTTCAGTAACTGTGGCATGCGGGCTCAGTAGTTGTGGCTCGCGGGCTCTAGAGCGCAGGCTCAATAGCTGTGGCACGCGGGCTTAGTTGCTCCGTGGCATGTGGGACCCTCCTGGACCAGGGCTCGAACCCACGTCCCCTGCATTGGCAGGTGGATTCTTAACCACTGCGCCACCAGGGAAGTCCTTCTACATGGGGTTTTAATCTCAGTAGTGTGATGTCTATCTTTGTAACTTTGGTTTCTGAAGTTTTCATTATTTTGATGGGACAGATTCCTAGAGCAGACTCATAGAAAATGTTTAAACGTTTTATGGCATTTTATTTTGCCAAGTTGTTTTACAAGTGGGATGCATTAGTTTACATTCCCACTAGTTCTATTTAAATCATTAGTTCAATATCAACTTCACCACCACTGGGGGTTACCTTTCTAAAGCTCTTGATCACGTATCGGGTGTAAGGCCACTCCTTGTTGCTGTTTTATCTTTCGTTTCCGTGACTGATGGTTTGGACATGTTTGCACGTTACTGAATTGTGTTTACTTTTATGAGTTTTGTTGTGTGGATTCTTTGCCGTTTAGTTTTGGAAAGGTCAGGGCTTCTTCACTAACATTTATCGAGCACGTACTTCCTACCAGGAGCCTTGCTGGGTGTGGGCTGAGAAGGAAGGCCCCCAGCCGTAAGCCAGCCCTGCCCTCCCTGCAAGGCTGACCTCCTGCCTTGCTTTCCAGGATTTCCTGGAGCCTAAGACTTTGGGAATAGTAGTCACCAAAGTCTTAGGCTCTAGGAAATTAGTAGGATGTATGCTATAATTATTACCCTTTTGTTATTGTTGTTAACATAACGTCTTTAGTTAAAGTACCTCCAAGTTATTTTATTATTTTTAAAAATGTCAACGGAGGGCACACATTTTCCTTTTCTGTATAAATAAAAAATATTGATGTTCTCACTTTAAAATGCTCATATTGGAAAAAAGAGTAAAAACAGTGACCCACAATCCCACCATCCTGAGATAACCACTATTAATATTTTGAGCTATTTCCTTTCGAGCCTTTTCTATGTGTAAGTTTTTAAAATACACAGTTGGTATCATACTCCAGGGCCGCAGGGGCAGGCTGCCTTGTCAGCTGGGCAGGGCTGCCCAAGATGCCATGCGAGGGGTCCCCAGGGGGCCCTCTGCACACAGGGGCCTGGTGTCTGAGCATCCTCCACAACTGAGCATGCGCTGAAGACAACGGTTCTTCTGCCGTGTGGACTGACCCCAGTCATCCCCTTATTGTTGAGCATTTAAGTTATTTCCAATTTTGCTTTTATAGAAAAGACCAAAAAACATCCATACGTCTGTGCCACACCTCTGATTGTTGCCTTGGGAGAAATGCCTAGAAGTTGGATGGCAATAAATCATATTAAAAAATTCTTCACTCTCCCGTCATTCGGTTATGCTTCCTTTATCACCTATTTAAGTGCTTTTGTGTGTGACAGGCGCTGCTTCCGCTTTGATTTGAACCCATCTGGCCTGTGGTCTAGCTGTTGAGCTCAAAGTAGCATTTCAGTATCTCATGAAACAAAACCTTCTCTCTTTGCTCTTCTTTTCTGAATATTTCTTTAATTTTTTTGCCTATTTAGTTTTCCAGATAACTCTGAAATCATGTTGCTGTAGTCCAAAACATGACTTCCTTCTTCCTTTTGGGAGATTGTTTCAATTATTGAGAATCTCGAAGTCGATTTGTGGAGAATCAGGTTTTAAAAATCCATGTTTTTCTGCCCATCCAGGAGTAGCATGTATCTTAACATGTGTTTGATGCTCCCCTCTCGGTAACTAAAGTCTTGTAGTTTTCTTGGTGTAGGTCACTAACATTTTTTTTTTTTCTAATTAGTTAATTAATTAATTCTTTATTTATTGGCTGCGTTGGGTCTTTGTTGCTGCTTGTGGGGTTTCTCTAGTTGCGGCGAGCGGGAGCCTACTCTTCGTTGCGGTTGTGCAGGCTTTGGGCGGGGGCTACTCGGCTTCTCATTGCGGTGGCTTCTCTTGTTGCAGAGCACGGGCTCTAGGCGTGCAGGCTTCAGTAGTTGCGGCATGCAGGCTCAGTAGTTGTGGCTCGCGGGCTCTAGAGCACAGGCTCTGTAGTTGTGGCGCACGGGCTTAGTTGCTCCGCGGCATGTGGGATCTTCCTGGACCAGGGCTCGAACCCGTGTCCCCTGCATTGGCAGGTGGATTCTTAACCACTGCACCACCAGGGAAGTCCCGGTCACTCACATTTTAAAGTTATTCCTCAGTGGTTTGTGTGTGAGGCCATCGTGGTTGAGCAGTTTTGTTTCATTAGATTTCCGACTGGCCACGTGTGGTCCCGCTTCGGCTTTGGGGAATTTGTGCTCTCGTCGTGCTCCCGGGCTTGGCCCCTGCAGGCCACTCTGAGGGGACTTGCGCTGGTCTCTGTTTGCTGATTGATGGTGAGCTTGCAGCCAAGTTTTGTTTTGTTTTTTTCCAGCCCAGATTTCCCAGCACTGTGATGACAATACCTAAAGGCTGCCTTTCCGTGCCTGTTGTTGCTTTTCTATAATTGCTCTTGTGCTGTACTTTTCCCTTAAGGCGTTGTTCTACTTTCTGCCCTCTGTGGAAGTCGGGGGTGGAGGGTGAGACTTGCAAACCTGCAGGAAGGGGTTCAAGGTGATGATGTTCCTGACCAGCGGCCCGAACAACTTGAGTGGGTGTCAGAATCACCTGCAGGGCTTCCCTCAATCCTGGTGCTGGGCCCACCCTCAGAGGGCCGGTGGGCGGGGCCCAGAGTTCACACCGGCTGCTGGTCCTGGGATGGTGCTTTGAGAAACTGCTCTCGACCAAGTTCCTGGGAGTTTTATCATTGTCTTCCAGAAATACTTATTTTATCTATTCCTTCCCTTATGTCTTGTTCATATTCTGTTATGTTAGCCAGAACTCTTGAAATAAGATTAAATGAGATTTATGGTAGTAATTCTTATTTTATTGTCTGATTTAAAAGGAAATCCTTCATGATACATGTGGGTTTGTTGGTACTCTTGAGAGTGGATTTTGTGCATAGAAAATTTTTAATTTCTAAAAATCATCATTCAGTTTATTAACGTGACAAATCCAAAAATATAATTCCTTTAAAGAAATTTTAGATTCAGTTTGTGACAACATGGATGGATTTTGAAGGCATTATGCTAAGTGAAATGAGTCAGACAGAGATAGACAAATACTGTACTTACGTATGGAATCTAAAAGAAACACAACCCACCAAACTCATAGGAAAGGAGGTCAGATTTGTGGTTCCCAGAGTGGCGATAGAGGATGGGGGAGGGGGAACTGGAGGAAAATGGTCAGAAGGTACAAATGTACAATTACAAGATGCATAAGCCCCGGGGATGTGATGTGCGGCATGGTGACCGTGGCTCACACTGGATATGATCTACAAGAAAGCTGCGGAGACAGTAGATCCGAAGACTTCTCATCACAAGGAGGAAATTTTTTTTTTTTTTTCTTGTTTTTCATTGTATCTACATGAGATCATGGATGTTAACTAAGCCTACTGCGGTAATAATTTCACAATATATGTAAATTGAACCACCCACCATGCTGTATGCCGTAAACATTTATAGAGTGACGTATGTCAGTTATTTCTCAATAAAACTGGAAAAAATATTAACTGTTTTTAGATTCAGCTTATGAAAAATTATATTCATACATTTTGCAATTTTTAACAATCACTTTCAAGGAGACTCTAAGTAGGGTTTTTATTCCATTTCAGAAGTTTAATGTAAAACATTTAATTTTTCATTTATAAATTTATTGTAACTGGACTTTCCTAAGTAGTTAAGTTCTGTATAGCCAGCTAATTAGAGTGTAAATATGGTGATTCATACATTTGCTTAAATGTTCCAATACTTTTTACAAACTTATGAAGTTTTCAACTTAAAATCACACGTCTCAATCAATTTTTCCATTACATTTAAAAACTAGAACCACAGGGGCTTCCCTGGTGGCACAGTGGTTGAGAGTCCGCCTGCCGATGCAGGGGACGCGGGTTCGTGCCCCGGTCCGGGAGGATCCCACATGCCGCGGAGCGGCTGGGCGCGTGAGCCGTGGCCGCTGAGCCTGCGCGTCCGGAGCCTGTGCTCCGCAACGGGAGAGGCCACAACAGTGAGAGGCCCGCGTACCACACACACACACACACACACACACACACACACACACACACACACACACAAATTAGAATCACAGGGCTAATGTGATGCTAAACGCAGCCCTGGTTAGCGTGTTAATGTGTTCTGATAAATTCTTTTAATCCTAACACCATACTATTAACACAGAAGGTTAGATTTTCATAAACATTTCTGTATTTAATTCTGATTCTTCCTAGGAGTTTAATATTGCTGATCCACTAAGGAAACTGTCATCTCAGAACAAAGGAAACTGAATTTTTCCTTCCCTGGTGGCTCCCGGGTGACCTCCTCGGAGAGCTTTCCCGGGCAGAATGAGGATGGACCCTTCCCTGAACACTGATGTTGTGGCAGGACCTCTCACACACAGGGTCTCAAGCCCCAGTGGCTGTATGTAGTTAGGTTGTGATTTACTCCACGGGGCTGCTTGCATCATTTGGGTAGAGTTTGTGTTTTTATGCTTCTTCAGGCTGTAGACATCCCTGCCTGGGTCTGATAACCTTTGTATTCTTCAGTAAAAAACAAAAAGTTGTTTTCCTGGCCCACAGGCAGCAGTGCCATGGCAAAACGAGTTTCTGTATCTCACGTGTCTGCCAATGGCGTGATCTCTCAGGTCATTTTACTGACGTGACAGGGTTGTGACAACCCTGTGAATGTCATGATGCCTGGGAGACAGGAAGCCGTAGGCGGAGGGAGGGATGGCTTTTCTTTCTGTGTGATTTGTCTCCTCCTGGGAGTGGCCATGGAGCTTCTCCAGTGCCCTTCACCCGTCCGGATTGTTTCTGTCTTTTGCGGGCAGCATGCCCGTGTGTTGTTTTCAAATGAGTGTTCCCCTCCCTCACACCTCCCTGTAAGTGGGCTCTTAGCTTCGGAGATTTCTCTTAGAGAAATAAAACATTAGGTACGGTTGAAGTCTTCTGATTACAATCCCTCAACCAAATTCTCTTTTCTTTATCTGCCCTGCTCTTTCACCTTTTGGTGGTACCAAGCACCCTGATTTGTGCTCATTATCCAGTGCGTGTGTGTTGGGGGGAGGGCTTCCCGCTTGTACTAAATATGTCCCTATTGATAAATAATATGCAGTCTTGTTTGCATGGTTTTCATTGTTTGAGTGTGTATATGCATTTAAACATAGATACATAATTTTGTTTCACAACATGCCTTTTTACCCCTTCACATTGCTTTAAGCAGTTCCATGTTAATATGTATAGTTTATTTAATTTTACGTGCTCATCATATTTTACTGCAGTAATGTTCCATTGTATGCATGGACCACAGTAATGTTTTCTCTCTCCGTGCGATGAGCAGTAGGTGATTCCTGTTTCTCACTATTAAAGACAGTGCCACAACTAACGTGCCTGTGTACATTTCTGCAAACGTCTGTGAGGCAAGTCTAGTCCATATGTTCGTTCAAAAAATTTCTAGAAGTGGCCAAATGCTCTCCAGAATGATTCTACAGTTTTCTCTTCCACCAGCAGAGCTGCTGTTCGGCATCACCAGCTTTAACGCTGTTTGCTAAACTGAGGCTATGAAATGGTATCTCTTTGTGTGTTTAATTTGAATTTCCCTGATTGCCAGTGGTTTTGAACATCTTTTCTCTTTTGTGATTTGCTTATTTTTCTTATAGGTTATTTGTATTTTCCATATGAATGTATAGGAATTCTTTATGTATTCCGGAAACCAGTTCTGGCGGTTTTGTGCCTTGCAAGTATCATTTTCTCTTCACTTTCTCTATAGCTTTTGTCGTATAGTTTAAATTTTATTGTAGTCAGATTTATCAGTGTATCACTTTATGGTTTGCCATTTTTATGTGTTCTTCAGAAATCCTTCCTTAACTCATAGTCATAGAACTGTTCTCGTGTCTTTTTGTTTTGTTTCGTTTTTCCAAAGTTTTAAAGTTTGCTTTCTGCACTTAGGCCTACTCTTATTTTCCAACTTTAAAAATCGTGGCAAAATACACATAACATAAAAATGACCATCTTAATCACTTTTAAGTGTGCAGTTCAGCGGTATTAAATACATTCATAATGTTGGGTAGCTATCACCTCCGTCCATCTCCACAAGTCTTTTCATCTTTCAGGTATGAAACTCTGCCCTCATTGAACAGCAACCCCCATCTCTCCCTCCCCTCAGACCTTAAGAACCACCATTCTACTTTCTGTCTCTATGATTTTGACTATTCTAAGTATCTCATAAAAGTGGAATCCTACAGTACTTGTCTTTTTTTGTGACTGGCTTATTTCATTTAGCATACTGTCTTCAGGGTTCATCTAAGTTGCATTATGTATTACAGTTTCCTTCCTTTTTAAGGCTGAATAATATTCCAGTGTTTGTGTATACCATAATTTGCTTCTCCGTTCATCCACTGATGGACACCTGTGTTCCTTCTCTGTTTTAGCTGTTGTGAATACTGCTGTTATGATCCTGGGTGTAACAAATAAGTCTCTTTGAGACCTTGTTTCATTTCTTTTGGATATATACCCACGAGTGGAATTGCTGCATCATATGGTAATTTTATGTTCAACTTTTTCAGGAATCACTGTACTGTTTTCCACAGTGGCTGAACCATTTTACATTCCCATCAACACTGCACATGGGTTCTTGTTTCTTCACATCCTTGCCAACACTGTTACTTTCCTTTTTTTTTTTTTTT
>RJWK010056309.1:0-14478 GCA_004363435.1 Platanista minor
TCCTTTAGCATTTGTTGTAAAGCTGATTTGGTGGTGCTGAATTCTCTTAGCTTTTGCTTGTCTGAAAAGCTTTCGATTTCTCCATGAAATCTGAATGAGCTCTTTGCTGGGTAGAGTAATCTTGGTTGTAGGTTTTTCTCTTTCATCACTTTAAGTATATCCTGTCACTCCCTTCTGACCTGCAGAGTTTCTGCTGAAAAATCAGCTGATAACCTTATGGGTATTCCTTTGTATGTTATTTTTTCTTTTCCCTTGTTGCTTTTAATGTTTTTTCTTTGGATTTAATTTTTGTGTTAATTTGATTAATATGTGTCTTGAAGTGTTTCTCCTAGGATTTATCCTGTATGGGACTCTCTGTACTTCCTGGACTTGGGTGACTATTTCCTTTCACATGTTAGGGAAGTTTTCCACCATAATCTCTTCAAATATTTTCTCTGACCCTTTCTTTTTCTCTTCTTCTCCTGGAACCCCTATAATTCGAATATTGGTGTGTTTAGTGTTGTCCCAGAGGTCTCTGAGATTGCTTTCAATTCTTTTCATTCTTTTTTCTTTATTCTGCTCCTTGACAGTTATTTCCACCATTCTGTCTTCCGGCCCACTTATTATTTCTTCTGACACAGTTATTCTGTTATTGATTCCTTCTAGTGTATTTTGTTGTTCATCTCTGCTTCTTTATTCTTTCGTTCTTCTAGATCTTTGTTAAACATTTCTTGTATTTTCTCAGTCCGTGTCACCATTCTATTTCCGCAATTCTGGGTCATCTTTACTATCATTACTCTGAATTCTTTTTCAGGTAGATTGCCTAGTTCCTCTTCATTTATTGGGTCTTGTAGGTTTTTACCTTTCTACTTCATCTTCTTTGACATATTTTTTTGTCATCTCATTTTTTTTTGATGTGTGGGACTGTGTTCCTGCCTTACGGGTTGTTTGGCATGAGGCTTCCTGCACTGACGTTTGTAGATTGTTAGGTAGAGCTGGGTCTTAGTGCTTAAATGAGGACCTCCAGGAGACCTCACTCAGATGAGTATTCCCTGGTGTCTGCGGATCTCTGTTAGTCCCATGGTTCAGACTTGTAGCTTCCACCACTGGAGCTCTGGCCCAACCCCTGGCTCATGAACCAAGATCCTGCAAGCCATGCAGAGCAGCAAAAAATAGAAAAAAGTAAAAAAGGAGCAGAACAATAACAAAGATTAAAAATAAGATTAGAAAACTAACAGATATGTTAGAAAGAATCAAAAAATAAAAACATAGATGAAACAACAACTGGAAGATAAAACAGAACCACAATAGTAAAAAAAAAGAGGAGAATTGTAATAAAAACAATAGTATAGAATCACAATAGTAGAAAAGCAGGGGGTGGGGGTGGGGTGAGATGAATTGGGAGATTGGGATTGACATATATACACTAATAAATATGTATAAAATAAATAACTAATAAGAACCTGCTGTATAAAAATAAATAAATAAAATGTTTTAAAAAATTGGAAAACCCCTTGGCTGTGGGGCGGGGCTTAGGCAGGGCTGGGGTTTAGGCAGTGGCCAGGGCCTATGCTTAGGACCCACAGGGCCAGAAAATGCCCTGGGTGGGTGAGGCTTAGGCTCAACACAGCAGGAGAGCCCCAGGAGTACCTCAGGCCTTGGAGGTCGGAGGACCAGGTCCAGGACCCCAGCCAGCTCACTGGGCCTGAGTGGGTAAGGCAAATGCTAGGCACATTCCCCCCATCCTTCAGTCCCAGAGGGCCCCTCCCCACTGGCCTCTCTTCTCCTTCCCCCTGCCTCCCTCCTATGCCCCTAGGAGCCACTCGGCTGGAGGGGCCCCAGAAGCCAGGGGACCAGACCCTGAAGCCCAGCAAGCTTCCTGGGGTGAGTGGGTAGGCAAAATGCCCTTCACACCTCCCCTGATCCTCTGATCCCAAAGGACCTCTCCCTGTCTGCCTCTCCTCCTCTTCCCCCCTCCTCCCTTCCTCTTACACCCCGAGGACCCCTGAAACCAGATGGGTCTTTGGAGAATGGAGGACCATGCCCAGATGCCCAGCAGGCTTTCCAGGGCCTGAATGGGTGGGGGAAATGCCCTCCACGCCTCCCCTCATCCTCCAGTCCTGGATGGTTCCCCCTCCACCATCCACCTCACCTCCTCTTCACTCCTCCTCTCTCCCTCCCATGTCTCTAGGACCTACAAGGCCAGAGGGGGCCCCAGAAAATGTAGGACCAGGCCCAGCAGCCCTGCAGGCTTCCTGAGGCCCGAGTGGACAGGGGAAATGCCCTCTGCACCTCCCCTGATCCTCCGATTCTGGGGGATCCCTCCTGTCCACTTCTCCTCTTCTCCCCTGCCTCCCTCTTACTCCCCTAGGACCACTGCAGCCCAGAGGGGCCCTTGAAGGATAGAGGACCCAGCCCGGAAGCCCTGCAGGCTTCCCAGGGCCCGATTGGGCAGGGGAAATGCTCGGTGTGCTCCCCCATGGTCCTCTGAGCCCCTGGGGGTCCCTCCAGGCAAGGGAACCCCTCTCCCCCTCCCAGTCACCCCTCCAGGGTGTGGGTCCTGTCCTGCCTCCACTTCTCCTTCCCCCTTACTCCCCCCACATCCTACCTGGTCACTCAGGGGTTCCTCCCATCTCCTTGGGCGTCAAGTTCCCCCACCAGCATCCAGCAGGCACCCTAGGTCCTTAGGTTGCTTTTCCATTCTGTTGATTCTTTCTTTTGCTGGACAGAATCATTTTAGCTTGATGTATTCCCACTTGTTGATTTTAGATTTTGTTGCTGGTGCTTTAGGTGTCGTATTAAAAAAATTGTTTCCAAGACCCCAGTCAGGAATTTTTTCTATATGTTTTTTTCTAGGAGTTTTATGGTTTCAGGTCTTATATTTTGAGTTAATTTTGTGAGCGGTGAAAGACAGGGTCCAGTTTCATTCTTTTACAAGTGAACATCCAATTTTACCAGCACCATTTACTGAAGAGTCTGTCTTTTCTAATTTGGTGTTCTTGACTCTCTTGTCAAATAGTAGTTGACTGTATATGTATGGATTTATTTCTGGGCTCTTGATTCTGTTGTACTGGTCTAGGTGTCTATTTTTATACAGTACCACACTGCTTACTATAGCTTTGTAATACAGTTTGAAATCAGGAGGTCTAATATTTTCTGCTTTGTTCTTCTTTTGGGGATTACTTTGGTTATTTGGAATCTTTTGTGGTTTCATTTGAATTTTAGGATTGTTTTTATACTTCTGTAAAAAAATGACATTGGAATTTAGATTCAATGTAATCTCTATCAATAGATGGCTGTGTATAGTATAGACATCCTAACAATATTAATTCTTCTTATCCATGACACAAGATATCTTTGCATTTTGTGTGTGTGTTCTTCTATGTCATTTATCAATGTCTTATAGTTTTCAGTGTAGAGGTCTTTACCTACTTGGTTTAGTTCATTTTTAAGTATTTATTCTCTTGATGCTATTGTAAATGAGATCATTTTATTTATTTCTTATTCAGAAAGTTTGTTTTAATGTATAGGAATGTTACTGATTTTTGTATGTTGGTTTTATATGCTGCAACTTTACTAAATTTGTTGACTTGTTCTAGCAGTATTTTTGGTGGAATCTTTGGAATTTTCTATATATAAAATCACACCATCTGCAGGTAGAGACAATTTTACTTCTTTCTTTCCAATTCTGAAGCCTAACTAGTACTGTATTGAATAAGTGTGGTAAGAGTAGACATTCGTGTCTTGTTCCTGACCTCAGAGAGAAGACTTCCTACCTTTTACTGGTGAATATTATGTTAGCTGTGGACTTGTCTTCTATGGCCTTCTTTATGTTGAGGTATGTTTCTTCTGTATCTAATTGGTTGAGAGTTCTTATCATGAATGGATATTGAATTTTGTGAAATGCTTTTTCTGCATACATTGAGATGATCATATAAATTTTATCTTTTCTTCTATCAGTGTGGTGAATCACATTTATTGATTTGCTTATGTTGAACTATCCTTGCATCCCAAGCATGAATCCCACTTTAATATTGTGTATGATGTTTTTGACGTGCTGCTGAATTCAGTACGCTAAAACTCTGTGGCAAATTTCTGTATCTATATTCATGAAGAATATTGGCCTGTAGTTTTCTTTCCTTGTAATGTCTTATCTGACATTGGTATCAGGGTAATGCTGGCCTTGCAAAATGAGTTTGGGAATGTACCCTCCTCTTTGAATTTCTGGGAGAGTTTGAGAAAAATTGGTATTAATTATTCTTCTTTAAATGTTTGGTAGAATTCACTAGCAAAACCATCTGTTCCTGGGTGTTTTTGTTTTTGGAGGTTTGTGATTCCTGATTTGGTCTCCTTACTAGTAATTGATCTATTCAGACTTTCTATTTCTGCCTGACTCCATCTTGGCAGGTTGTATGTTTCTATGAATTTCTAAGAATTTCTAGGTTATCCAGTTTGTCGGCATATAGTTGTTCATAGTAGGCTCTATTATCCTTTGCATGTCAGTGATATCAGTTGTTATGTTTCTTCTTTCATTTATAATGTTGTTGACTTGGGTCCTCTCTTTTCTTCTGGTTTGTCTAACTAAAGATTTGTCAATTTTGTTTATCTTTTCAAATAATCAACTTGTTTTTTTAATTTTTTCTATTGCTTTCCTGTTCTCTATATCATTTTTTTGTGCTCTTATGTTTAACATTTTTCCATCTCTTAACTTTCAACTTTAATTTGTTCTTCTGTTTCTCATTCCATGAGATGTAAAGTTAGGTTGTTTGAGGTATTTCTGGTTTTCTTTTTTTGTTTTTTTTTTATGTTTGCATTGGTGGTTATAAACATCCCTCTTAAAACTGTTCTTGCTCCATCCCATAAGTTTTGGTATGTTGTATTTCCATTTTCATTCATCTTAAGTATTTTTGAAATTTCCCCTTAATTTCTTTTGCCATCCATTGGTTGTTCAGAAGAGTGTTGTTTAATTTTCATGTATTCATGAGTTTTCCAGTTTTCCTCCTGTTACTGATTTCTTGTTTCATACCGTTGTGGTCAGAGAAGATACTTGGTATGATTTTAATCTTCTTAAATTTGCAAAGATATGTTTTGTGGCCTAACATATGATCTATCCTAACAAATGTTCCATGTGGGCTTAAAAAGCCTGTATATCCTGCTGTTGTTAGGTAAAACATTGTATATATGTTTGTTAGGTTCATTTGGTTTATAGTGTTGTTCAAATCTGTGAGGGTTTTCTTTTATTCTCTGTCTATCCATTTTTGAGAATGAAATGTTAAATTACCCATTTATTGTTGTATTGATGTTAATTTCTCTTGTTAGGTCTGTTAGTATCTGCTTTATATATTTAGGTGCTCCTAAATTAAAAAAAAAAAAACAGTTAATGGGCTTTCTCCAATCAAAAGAAAGAGTGACTTAATGAATAAAAATAAACCAAGATTTAACAATATGTTGCCTATAAGAAACTTTAAAAAAAATTATTTTTATATTGGAGCATAATTGATTAACAATGTTGTGTTTGTTTCAGGTGTACAGCAAAGTGATTCAGTTATATGTGTACATGTGTTTATTCTTTTTCAAATTATTTTTCCATTTATGTTATTACAGAATACTGAGCAGCATTCCCTGTGCTGTACAGTAGGTCCTTGTTGGTTATCTATTTTAAATATAACAGTGTGTACATGTCAATCCCATACTCCTATCCCTCCTCCCACACTTTCCCCATGGTAACCATAAGATCATTCTCTAAGTCTGTGAGTCTGTTTCTGTTTTGTAAATAAGTTCATTTGTATATTTTTTAGATTCCACATATAAGTGATATCATATGATATTTGTCTTTCTCTGTCCGACTTACTTCACTTAGTATGATAATCTACAGGTCCAATCACATTGCTGCAAATGGTATTATTTCATTCTTTTTAATGGCTGAGTTATATTCCATATGTACCACATCTTCTTTATCCATTCATCGTTCAATTGACATTTAGATTGCCTCCACGTCTTGGCTATTGAAAACAACACTGAAATGAACATTGGGGTGCATGTATCCTTTTGAACCATGTTTTTAAAGTAATTATTGATAGTTAAGGACTTACTATTGCCATTTTGTAAATTGTTCTCTGTTTTGTATATCGATTGTTCCTTGCTTCTTACCCTGCTATCCTCTTTCATAATTTGATGACTTTTGATACCAGTATGCTTTGGCCTCTTTATCAGGTTCTTTTTATGACTCCTTTGGGTTTTTCATTTGTAATTACCATGTGGCTTACATAAAATATATTTAAATTATAACACCTTAATTTAAACTGGAAACATCTTAAATAGTATTTCTAAACTTTACATTTTTACTACTCTACCCCCTTACACTTCACATTATTATTACAGTTTATATATTATGTACCCAATAACAAATTATTGCAGTTATAATTATTTTTAATACACTTGTTTTTTTAACTGTTAAACTAGAGTTGTAAGTGAATTATGCACCATAATTATTATATTAGAGATCTGACTTTGATTATATATCCATTACCAGTGAATTCTACTCTATCTTCATAGGTTTTTATAACGTTAATTAATGTCCTTTTATTTCTATTTGAAGTACTCCCTTCAGCATTTCTTGCAAGGCAGATCTAGAGTTGATTAACTCCCTCACCTTTTGTTACAGTCTTATCTTTCCTTCATTTCTGAAGGACAGCTTTGCTGGGTATAGTATCCTTGGTTGACATTTTTTGTTTTAGTTTTAATATTTTGAATATATCATCTATTCTCTCCTGGCCTGGTTCCTTGCCCAAGTAAGGTTGCAGGATAGGATCCACAGTTGCCTGGATTTTTCTGGTCAGGCTTCTTCAGTGGTCAGGACTGGGTACTATACTCACCAGAAGATGGGGTTATGAATTAGCTTTCCTGCCTGGATAGAGAGGCAAACCAAGGTCCAAGGCTAGCAAGGCTCTTGGTTTGGCATTCAAAATCGGGCAGACCTATGTCCCATCAAGTTCTCTGGTCAGTACACCACTGTCTTGGTTCTTCAGATGAGCAAAGCTGCTGGTAGGATTTCTACTTGGGAGTTGTTAGGTACTGTAAATGACACCCCTCTCTCAATCACATTGATTCACAGTGGTCAAGCCCTTCAGATTTCCCTGTGATCCCTGTGAGATACAACTAGAGCAGGCCCCCTGGAAAGCAACATGTAATGCTGAGGGAATTGTACGTCCACCCTGGGCTGTCTTTTTCCCACTGGAGAAATGATAGTCTTCGGTGGGGCGGTGGGGGAGGGGGCCCTCTCAGTGCAATATGCACTGGTCTAGACCTTCTTTAAAAAAAAAAAAACTGTCATTTTACTTGAATTTTTCTTTTGCCTTTTTATTGTAAAATTATACAGAAATCTACACAGAAATGAATAGTTTAGTGAAACATTATTAAATGGACACATGTAATCACCACGCAGCCCAGGAACATTGTCAGGAAACCCAGAAGCCCTTGTTTATGCAAATATCAATCACACATTCTTCAATTGCTCAAAAGTAACTACTATCCTGACTTAACTAGTAATAACTTCCTGGCATTTCTTTTTGAATTCATCACCTAAGTATATATTTCTAGTTATTATACCTTTGTTTTGCCTCTTTACTATCTTGGTAATTTGTTTCTTTTAACCTAAAGATTTCTAGTCCTTTATTTTCCTCATCATTTTTACCTGTTTAAGGTATTAGGCCATTTAAGCTAGAATTTCTCACAGTCTGGATTGTGTTCATCGTGTATTCATGGTGCATGTTAGCAATTTATTCACTCATCTTTAGTTATTTCAAATTGGCAATGGACCCAATGGCATGATCAGAATCAAGTACAGTCCCTTTGGCAAGGATATAGATTCACTTGTGCTCCTTCCTTAGGAGGCACGTGTTTGGATTTTCACTCGCTTTGGATGTTAAAATGCATAGGGGCTCAATGTCTAGATCCACTAATTCAAGAAGTTTTCAAGATGGCTCTATTTTCATTGTCTATTTTTTAATTACTAAAATATTTTATAAGGTGACATTCTTCCTCATTTATAATTTGAATATCCACAATGTAGAAAAAGACACCTAAAAATGTTTGATTCTTACATTTCATTTACCTGGTTTACATGAAAATTGATTTCTGTCATCCTCAAAAGCTGACCAATTATGTTTTGTTTTGTTTTGTTTTTAGTATGGTTATAAACTGAGGTTTAAACATATTTGGTGGGGCTCCATCCATAGCAATTCTTATTCATGACATTCAAAATATCCCCTCTTTGGACAGTGGTACTCTTCCAAAATTGCTTCCTATGGCCTTTTGGTTCTTTAGACAGGGCATTAACGTTTGTTGATAGCTACCTTATAATCTGGTATGAGAAGTTGATCTGGGCTCATCTTAACACATGGAATCAGCCAATTCTATATTAGCCCTGGATTCCTTTAAAGGGAAATGGTAATTTAAGAAAACAATATGGATGCTCATTGCTACTTCCTTTAAAGATAATGTACGGGATATATATGTGCATATAATGTATATGTATATACAATCATCAGAAAATATGATATATATCTCCTATATGTGGAAGAGAGGAATAGAGAGATGGAGAGAAAAAGACTTTAAAAAGATAGATGTATAAATATAGGTAAAAGGAACAAAACTTCATGAGTTCCTATTCACACTACTAATACATTCTAATACAGTTCTAATTCATAACTAATTGTAGGGTTTTCACTTAATCTTTTCTATATTATATTCATATTGTATCTGTACATATCCTCTTTCTTCCACACAGAGATCTTGGTTCTAAAGAATACAGAAGGTAGAATTAGAATATTCCATGATTACTCCTTTCACTTTATAGCATATTACATGTGAACAGATTGAGAATAATGACGAATGTCAATATCAGTGATGGTTACTGAAAAGAGTTTAAACATTTTTTTGCATATGATTTCTTCACATTCTCTCCACACTTTCATGTTTACACTATGTCTACAATAGCAGATAATACAGCCATTACGTGCTATAAATTCTTTCTTTAAGACTTCATTTTAGTTCTGTAAGTAACTATGTGTGTAACTCCTACCACCAGTCCTTAGGTCAGTATCTTTCTAGTTTTTATCATTGCCCAAATCTCTTTCACTAAGAGATAATTGAGAAAAGTCTCATGACAACAATATCTTATTAATACTTGTACATTAATAACAGTTGCTAGCCTTTCAAAATGAAGATCAGTTTTGCTGAGTAAGAAATCCTTGTCTCACATTTTCTTTTTTTTAAGTACAGTAAAAATGTTATCCCATTTTACTGTAGTACAAGGTGTAGCAGTCTTAATATCTCATGATAATTTACTTTCTTGTGTAAGCCTGGTGCTTTGTTGCTTGAATGGCCCAAGTTTTCCCTTTTCTTTTTCTATTAAGTTCAATCATTTTACAAAAATTTGTTGGTCATTCTGGGTTAATAGTTTCAGATATTTTGTTTTTTCTTTTAAAAAAGGACAATTGAAACTTTTTTGTTTTAGTTTTTTGAATTATAGTTTTAATATATTTTTTATGTATTCTATGTCCTTGATGAGACATTCTTCTTCAGTTACTACTGTCATCCATGTTAGATTTTCTTTGCTTGCTCTTGCCTTCAATAACTGTTATTTTTCTCCAATTTTTTTACCTCTTTTTAATCTATTAAATTTCCTTATTTTGTACTGTCAGTTGCTATTGAGGTATTATGTTCTGTTTATTTGCTCATGTACTGCTTTTACAGTATTCTTATGATTGTTTTTAAATTTATAATTCTTAACTTCTATCATCTTATTTCTGCACTTTTATTTGTAATATAATTTCATGCCTGCATAAATATCTAACCTACTCAGCTTATCTTGAAATATACCTTAGATTCTTAATGTTTTCTGGGAATGCTTTTCTGGCATGCATAGTTTTTCTGAAAGACTATTTATTCTGCTCCTTAGTCTATTTTTTATTTTCTTATACTTGTAGCTTATATGGTATCTGGTCTTAATATTTTTGTGTTGCTTGTGTTTACATGAATTGAGTTTTCTGAACTTTTACAAGAAAGTATGTTTTAAGATAGTTTTTATAATTTACAAAGCTCCCTTGATTCTTGTTTTTGTACTTTTTAAAAAAATATGACAGCTTGCTTTCTGAGATTTCCTGGCTATATTTTTTTCTCCACTTTTATCTAGAATTTTTCTCTCTATTGTCTCTGTCCTACTCAATTTTGATTCCATTCCCAGAAATTTTTCCTCAGTGTGGAGCTCTTTCCTGAAGAGATGTCCTCATGGGTCAGTTTTGAGATTTCACAGGCTTTTCTAGCCCAATTAAGACTGGCATAGGTATCTGGCATGCAATGAAGAATGTGGTAGGCAAAAACCATACGGGTTTCAGCTGATGATCAGTGTTGCTGAGTAGGAAATCCTTGGTTCTCATTTTCTTTTGAGTACCTTAAATATGTTACTCCATTTTATTGTTACATAAAGTGTAGTTGTCTTAAATATCTCATTATACATTATAATCTAATTTACTTAACCATATAAATCTTGTGTTTTGTTGCTGTGCTTTCCGAGGAGTAACTGTTGGATTTTAGGGATTCTTCTTTTCTTAGGCTTTTCAAATGTCCTGTTTGTTAGTTCCCGGTGATATTTTCCACACAGCCATTGTTACACACAGGTCTTACAAGTCTTTAATAATTTGTCTCCAGGGGCTTGTATGGATACTTACTATCCACAGATTTTTGGTTTTTCTATCCAGTTCTGTTTGTTTTTATGTGAGGATTCTTAAAAATTCAAAAACTAGCTTTCCATTGCATTATCATCTTCTTCACTATAATTTTAACCAAAAATATTCCTGACAATTATTTATTTACTGAAGGGTGATCACACTGAACTTAAACATAGAGATATTTCTTATTTCTTTTTTCGTTTTTTTTTTTTGTTGTTGTTGTTGTTGTTTTGTGGTACACCGGCCTCTCCCATTGCGGAGCACAGGCTCCGGACGCGCAGGCCCAGCGGCCATGGCTCACGGGCCCAGCCACTCCGCGGCATGTGGGATCTTCCCGGACCGGGGCATGAACACGTGTCCCCTGCATTGGCAGGCGGACTCTCAACCACTGTGCCACCAGGGAAGCCCTATTTCTTATTTCTTGTAACCCTCATATTGAATAGGTATAGTTGATGTTTGAGTTGCATAGGTCCCCTTATACACAGATATTTTTTCAATAAATATATTGAAAAAGTGTGTATGTAGAGATTAGTCTGTCCTTACGTAGTCAAAAAGTGAGTGATATTTAAAGTAAAATTATTAATGTGCTAATTTTCCTACAGTTTTAGAGCTTTGCTTTCAAAGAATTACACTATTGGGCAGTATGCCTCTATCTCTCCTAATTGGAGAAACTGCATATCAGCCTATCATCACAGGTAAACAGTATTTTAAAAAAATGTTAAGGTTCCAAAACTATATTATGAATATGGCTGTTATACTGTATGTCATATAAATTTTACAATGATTCATTCATTAATGTACAGGCTAGGTTACTGTGAAGCAATTATATTGATTATACTAGGCTCCCATAAAGCAATCATATTACTGCTTCTTTGTTATCAATTCATGAATTGTTATATCTATAGATAAATATGAATTTCGTTTTTACATCTTTTCATTTTTGATGTCTAGTGTTAGTAATATAGATAACATCTGTAGTGTTTTGTATCATACAAGACAATATTGATGTAGGTACTGACAAGTAATTCATCTTGTAAACAGAGAACATAAACTTACAGTACAGCAAATATATTTTCTCTTCCTTATAATTTTCTTAATAACATTTTCTCTAGCTTACTTTATTGTAAGAATACAGTATTTAATATACAAAACATAAAATATGTGTTAACTGCTTATGTTATCTGTAAGTCTTCTGGTCAACAATAGGGCTATTAGTAGTTAAGTTTTAGGGGAATCAAAAGTTCCACATGGATTTTCAACTGTGTTCAAGGGTCAACTGAATATTCAACAATGTTTCCTCATGCAACTGTCCATTTACTAATGCTGTAACTTTCAGAATCTGGTGCTTTTTGCCCATGCATCTAGAGGTATAATTGTAGGTCCTATATAACTTCCAAGGGAGGATAGCCAAGAAAAATTCATGAGATGATTGACACTGCCTTTCTGTAATCATGATGTACAATTTATTTTGATAAGACAATTCTTATTCCAGCACTAAAAGGTTCAGCTAAGTGTTAAATATAACAAGCTGATGAATTTACTTAAATATCAGCAGCACAGTTGAATAAATTTAGATTGCAATATACTCTGGAAGTAGAAAGCATTTAGAATTTTACCTTTTCTTTAAAATGCAAAATATACTTTTTTAAGCAACAAGTCCTGAGAACCCAAGGGAGCTCCAAGTCCCTGTATTAAATTCTGAAGTAGCTTATGAATTGTTTAATATTTGAACATCTACAAAGTGCTCACATCAGTTCATTTTCTCTGAAGTAGATACATCTCTAAGAGGGTGCACAACAGCAGCTTAGCTGCAAAAAGTGAAAGTGAAACTGTCATGTTTAATCATTTCCCTTCCTGAGAAGAAAGATTTAAGCATGTGAAAATGGAATCACTCAAGTCAGAATTAGGCCAACTGCTGTGACTAATATCTCCATGATGAAACAAGCTTGTTCATTTTGTATTCTAAGCAACTAGGTAAAAGAAGCACAGTGTAAAAAACATAATAGATAAAAAAAATTTCTTCTTGAAAGAATGAATGAATCAGTGATTGGAAGGACAGTTTTTTAAATTTGTTTTTGACGGAATGAGTCAATGAGTGAAGAGACAATCATATCTTTATGAAGAGGTAGAGAACCATTAAAATGTTCAGTAACAGGGAGGTAGGACGTAGATAGGAAAGAGTATAAATTTTTAATCAGATAAACGTCTTTGAATTTAACTATTGTGTGACCTTGAGAAAATATCTTAGTCATACCTTTCATATCTGTAAATTTTTTAAAAATATTATATACCTCACTAGATTTTAACCAAAAATGTTTGTACACAGGACTTGACTACTATTAGCCACTCAATAAAAATTTCTTCTCTTCCCTTTCCTTAGAGCTAGATAAACTCTAAAAATAAGATAATGAAACATTATTAATTATTAAGAAAAACTATAAAAGTTTTCATTTTGTGAAACTTTTCTCCTGTTTTGATGCAATATATTTGACATATACCATTGTATAAGTTTAAGGTGTAAAATATAATGATTTATATATATATATATATAGCAAAATGATTACCACAATAGGATTAGTTAACATCCATCACCTCACATAGCTACATTTTTTTGCCTTCCTTGTGATGAGAACTTTTAAGATTTACTCTTAGCAACTTTCAAGTATAAAATATTGTTAACTATAGACATGCAGTGTTGTACATTACATCCCTAGAAATTTATCTTATAACTGGAATTTTAGCCACCTTTACTTCACTCTCTCACCCCCAAATCCCACATCTGCCAAATACAAATCTGATCTGTTTCAGTGAGTGGCTTTTTTAGATTCCACATTTAATGAAATCATATAGTATTTGTCTTTCTTTGTCTGACTCATTTCACTTAACACAGATGGACCTTGAGGGCATTATGCTATCACAAATGGCAAGATTGCCTTCTTTTCTATGGCTGAATAGTATTCTATTTTGTGTAGCACAATTTCTTCATTCATCTCTCTGACACTGTGTATTTCTATGTCTTGTCACAGGTCTATTGTAAGTAATGCTTCAATGAACATAGGAGTACAGATACTTCTATGAGACTGCAATTTCTACCTCTTTGGATATATATACTCAGAAGTAGGATTGCTGGATCATAGGGTAATTCTATTTTTTAACTTATTTTTTTAAAATTTTATTGAGGGCTTCCCTGGTGGCACAGTGGTTGAGAGTCCACCTGCCGATGCAGGGGACGTGGGTTCGTGCCCCAGTCCGGGAAGATCCCATATGCCGCAGAGTGGCTGGGCCCGTGAGCCATGGCCACTGAGCCTGTCCTCCGCAATGGGAGAGGCCCATGTACCACAAAAAAAAAAAAAAAAAAAAAAAATATTGAAATATAGTTGATTTACAATGTTATGTTAGTTTCAGATATAACTGCAAAGTGATCCAATTATACATATATATAAATATGTGTATATATTTTTTATATTCTCTTCCATTATAGCTTATTACAAGATATTGAGTAGAGTTCCATGTGCTATACAGTGAGTCATTGTTGATTATTTTATATATAGTAGTATGTATATGTTAACCCTAAACTCCTAATTTATCCCTCCAAACTTTCCCCTTAGGTAACCATATGTTTGCTTTCTATGTCTGTCAGTCTATTTCTGTTTTGTTAATAAGTTGATTTGTATAATCTTTTTCGATTCCACATATAAGAGATATCATGTGATATTTGTCTTTCTCTGTCTGGCTTACTTCACTTAGTATCATAATCTCTAGGTCCTAC